>CM042443.1:15315134-15577634 GCA_023631565.1 Gymnocephalus cernua
TTCCTTAACGTTAGCTAGCTAACAGTAGCTAACTGACATTGAGAAACGGCTACTGAGAGCCGCACTTTGTCATACTTTGCTCATATCAGTTAGTTTTATTGTTTGGCTTAAATGGAACTGAAACCTCAACTGGGAACATAAAGCTGAAGACTTGTTATCGAATCAAAATGTAAAGGTAAATTTGGCATGTAGCTAGCTATATAGCGTTAGCTAATCTACCAAGTTAAAGCATATTTAAAAAAGGTGAAGAGGTTCAGGGGCCGTCTAATGGCAGGCTAACGTTCGTAATTATTACATTGTGATTATAAGGTTTTATTTTTACCCAGCTTAGTACCAAAATGACACTATATAAAATAAGTTTTAGGACAGTAAGACTGTGGTTCATTTCTGTACACTCGATATTAAATCTGGTTAACAATTGATTTTGAAAACGGGGTTTGGAGTGTCAACGGTCATAAAACATCAGTCATTAGATGGTGCCCGTTTTCTTCGGCTAACGCTAGCCTTCAAAACACCCCAAAGAGCATCGTCACCTGTTACCGTAATTTTCTTACTGATATATCACTAACGTTGATTACTTAGCTAAATAAAAACAATGTACCTGGCAAGCTAGCGTTACCTTAATGTAGTTACTGTCCAGTCACTTAACTTTGTTTTACTTTTTGTTGAAGCTAAATAGACCATAAGCCTAACTAACGTTACATAAAGCTGACAGCGGTTTATTATCGGCTTTAACAGGGACTAAACACGTTCGATGGACATATTGAATCACATTTGACTTTGAGATCAATACAATTATCAATATCACAAGTAGGGATGGGCATAATTAATCGACAATCGACGATTGATCATTAAGAATTTGGTCGATCACGTTAATTTGTCATCGATTAAACTAATGCAGGTTGCGTTGTGTAGTGTGATTGCAGCAATGTAATGATTTCCAGTGTGTCAGCAGTAATTAAACATTTTACCACCCGGGGGCGCCATAGGCTGCTCAGTTAGCTGCGAGTTACGTTTTGATTCAAAGTAAACATGAAGAGGTCACGGCGAAGTGTGGCGTGGGACCATTTTGATTTAAGAAACGACTTAGTTCACTGCAAACACTGCGACGCCGTGTATAAGTACAACACGGCCACGACTCAAATGATGTAGGCCTACCGCTTAAACAAAGTGCATCCGACCCTGGTTAACGTCGGTGGCGGTGCGTCCTGCTCTCAGTCTCAACCTAGCATCAACTCGGCGTTAGCACGGAGGAGCTGCGATGCACAACGAGCAGAGGGAAATTACCGGAGGGATCTGCACGTTCATTGAGATGGATATTGGAACCAGCATTTCACATTCCGTCACGACGTACCATCACCGGACTGGTAGAAACTCACTACGAAACGAAGAACGGAACGAGATTCCCCGGGCCGGGCTGGCCAAGTTAGCGCGGAGGTAGCTACCTGCGTCCCGGGCCGGCGGGTGTGTTCGGCGGCTGGACTGACGATCACCAGGTAGTGGTCGCGTCTTACGCATGGATGTATTAAGGAAACCTGAGATTTCTCAACAAAAAACGGTAGACTGGTGCAGAAGTTCTATGTGAGTAACTGGTTATTTTATATTAGGCTTTGTCCGTGCCTTGAATAGTTTTGAGTTGCATTTTGACAAAACCTGTCAGATCTAAGTAGTATTATGTTTTTGGTTACGTTATAATTAAGTTATTATTAGGGCTGTCAAATGATTAAAATTTTTAATCAAATTAATCAGAATTTTCAGTGGATTAATCATGATTAATCACTATTTGCAATTACACCTGAATCCTAACCATTTTTTTTCTGAAATGCATACCAAAAGATACTAGTGCTGTCAAGCAATTAAAATATTTAATCGCATTAATGTCATAGTTAACTCGCGATTAATCGCAATTAATCGCACATTTTTATCTATTCTAAATGTCCCTTGATTTCTTTTTGTCCCATTATATTTTCTCATTTTAATTCTCTTATCAGCATGGAAAAGTAGATTGGCTTGCTTTGTGACAATGTTTTTTTATTGAAAACAACATTGTCATATACGTTATTTTCAATTTCAGACTAACATTCACACTTGGAACTAATAATCTGTCACACAATGTAACGCTGTTACCTCGATTTTCCATTGCAGGTAGTACTGCAGATAGTACTGCAGGTAGTACTGCCTCATGCCTGAGGCGAGCGTGGCTCGTCCTACTGTCTATGGGCTCATAGCGTCGTCAGCAGCATAGCCGTTGTCATAGCAACTGGTTTCCCGTGACTCATTTCCTGGTTCTCGTTCTCGTTCATAACCAACGTAAAATCAAGGAGAGGGTTTTCCTGCTGCAGGTTTCCCACCGTGGTCAGAAAGAACAGAGGAGACACTTTGTTTCTCTCTCTGACTGTAGAGTTACTACTCGCTCCGAAGCTAATCGCCGTGACGAGCCTACTAGCTACGCGGCTAGCAAGCTCAAACCATACTGTCTTTGGCCCAAACTGGCCGCGGCGGCCGCGGCTTGTGTCTGTTTTGTTTCCGGTCTGCGAAATTACAAGACCCGCCCTTCAATCACTACTATTGGCCAGGCGTCCAAGGTAACGTAACCCCATTCGTTCAGGTCCTATCCCCTGACCAATCCACTATCCTAACTACTCGCGGTGAAATGCCTAAACCAAACCAATCAGCTGCTTCGTAGGGCGGGACATGGCGTGGCCATAGACAGTTAAAGAAGTGGACTAACAGATCCCGTTGCTCTCTCTATGCGTTACTCGTTTGTTAAAAAAATTACCGGCATTAAAATGGGTTTGCGTTAACGCCGTTAATAACGCGTTAAACTGACAGCCCTAGTTATTATTGAACATGATTATTTTTATTTACTATTTTGGAACAAACGAGGGTCTCTGTTTAACAACGCCGGCTCACAGCAACGGTTCCGCTGCTAAATTAAACACCGCAGCGCATATATCTCTAAGTTTAGCCAAACCTCCAGTTTAACTGCCACACGTTGTTCTTCTTGTAATTAAGATCTCATCGAGGTAAAAACATGCTGTATTTTTGTATTTTCATTGCGTTTTTAATTTATAAAAAGTTAAATAAATAATGAATTTTAATATAAAAATATTAATGATTAATCGATAATTGATCATTAATTCTCCCGACGATCGACGAAGAAAATGTAATCGAATGCCCATCCCTAATCACAAGTCATTTTATTGGTACCTATCCGTTTCATGTGTATAGCAAGGACTTTGGTAAACTGTTAGTTGTTTTTTTGTTTGCTTGCATGTTTGTTTCACTAGCTAGCTATCCCTCATTAAAAAGGTGGCCTTTGCTAAGAATATCGCCATCTTCTACAAAATGTCCGGAATACACCGTGTTCATTGCAAAACAATAGATTGCAATACTAAAAGTACTTGTGTGTACATTGTGTGTCTGTTTTTTATGTTGGTGTGATGTATAGTGGCAGATCAGAAAACGTGGGCAGGAGTTGTGAGAGAAGGCAATGCAGAGATGAAGGACATCATATCACAAGCCTGATCAACAAGTGAAGAGAGTCAGGTATGTTATTGTCATATTATTTTTTTTGCATGATTCAAATTACACACC
Source organism: Gymnocephalus cernua (assembly GCA_023631565.1). Classification (NCBI taxonomy): domain Eukaryota; kingdom Metazoa; phylum Chordata; class Actinopteri; order Perciformes; family Percidae; genus Gymnocephalus; species Gymnocephalus cernua. Next base: position 15,318,732 of record CM042443.1, read on the forward strand.
TGTAATGCAAATCTATCTAGTATTTGGGGCAGGTGCATTTCCACTCCATTTGTTGCTCTATTTTTCAACCCCTTGTGTGTTCAAGGGTTCTTAGACTTTCTTTATCTTTATCTAGACTATCTATTACATTTTACTTGAATTATTAATTACCTCTGTATATTAATATCTTTCAGATAACAGGAAAGAGTTTGAAAACTATGATTTGACGAACACTGCTGAATTGGCCTGCTCAGAGGAAGAGGCAGTGATGATTCCAGAAAAGAAAAAGCCAAAGAAGGAGACCTACACAGACTTCAAAATGGGTAGGTAAAAAACTATTATTAAATCATATCCATCTATCAACAGTAAATAGTCTAACCCTTTGGAAGTTGTACTTAGGTTACATTTTGTATTCAAAATACTCCTACTGACCAAATGGATTTATTGTTGTTACCTGTGCCGCCTGTGCCCGCTGTGCCCAGGTCCCCAGCGCCATTGCTGTCCGAGTCACCTGTGTCCCGAGTGGGGGCCAAACTCAAGAGGAACCCGGATGACTGGCTGGTAAAGCAGATGGTGCAGCTGGATGAACGCCAGATGGAGATCCAACATAGCCTGGTACAGGACACTGATGAGTACAGCAGATTTGGCCAGACAATAGCTGATCTTTTACGGAGGGTGCCAGAGCGCCTCAGGTCGGATCTGATGTTTAATATGCTCAAGATGCTGTATGAGAGCAGACAGCAAGACTGAACCCTTGTACTGAGTCAGTGCACTTTTGTAAATAGTTATTGTTAGGGCCCGAGCGCCGACAGCGGCAAAGGCCCTATTGGAACTGAAGGAATTATTATTATTATTCTTTCTTCTGCGCAATGAGTTGCCTTTTTGAGAGGCTTAACCTATTCAAAAACTCACCAAATTTGGCGGTTGGGTCAAGTCTGGTGACAATTTACGTATTTTAAGGGTTTTAGGAATAGGCGCACAAAAATGGCTCGCTAGCGCCCCCTACAAAGTAAAAAAAATATTGAGCCCCTGCAGTACGTTTAACGTAGACTCACGAAACTCTGAAGTCCGCCATTTTGAGTTGAAAGTTCGAAATTAGTGCGATTTTGGCCATTTCCACATGTTGTACTTTAACGAACTCCTAGAGATTTCATCCGATCAACTTCAAATTTGGTCTGTGCCATCTTAAGACGTTAAAGATGAAGTTTGCCAGTATTTTCCATTCCATGAATTACGTTTAGAGTAAAGGTAGGGGAGTCCTCTTGTTCCTCTCCATCCCGATCCACAGATGTCCTGGCGGAGGAGCTGGCTGAGAACTGGGTTCTCGTTTGCGTACTAGAGGAAGTGTAACTCCGACTGCTGCCTGCCTCCAGAGTCACCTGAACTGGATCTGTGAGGGAACTCATAGACAAAGAGGTGGTGGTGCTGAGGACGTGGGAGGGTGACCTTGGGTGCATCTCACCCCCCTCAGCTCCATGGACACGGCGAGAATCCTCACACTCCTGGGGAGAAAAGTTACATACATGCATGGTTAGATAATCACATGAGAATTAAATGTTACAGTAGCTGGTGGAATGGAGCAGCAGCAGACACCTGACGTAAGTTTTACAACAGTAGTTAGCTGCAAGATTAATGTATGTGCGTCCTTTTTCTATCTGAATGGCTGCTGACAAACAAAATAATCCACAAAGGTTTAAGAACCATGTTGCAAAATTTAAGAAACTAAGCAACATCTACAGGAGTTTTTTTTGTCTCACCTTCATCAATTGCTTGATCTGTTTTTTATGCTTTTCTATTTCCTGTTGTTGTTCTTGAAGGGCATTCATTTGTTGCCCAATCGTCATCAAGGCTAAAATAACATGGAAGAGAAAACCATAAAAAGCCAAGACCATAAATCCAACTCAAGTACGGTAACCTGAATGAACTAACTAACCTTCAGAAAGATTCAAAAGTTGTTTTAGTCGTGCAACAGAAAACTCAGATTGGACAGATAGTCTAGCTAGCTGTCTGGATTTACCTTGCAGAGTTCTGAGAAGCAGTTAACAATAGTCCTCATAAATGGACCGGAGATTAAAATTCCAACACAAAAGAAAGCTGAAGGAAACGGACATTGGCTGAAAACACATGCATCCGGCGAACCGCAGCAATCCCGGAAGTGGACCGTCGTGGATATAGACCAAGTTTCAACTGACCTGGAGAATGTTGATACCATCTTTATCCAGAGGAGCCTGAGCCAATTTCAATGTGAATGCTGTGTGTGACCGACTAGACTGAAGGTTCAGGCGAGTTTTGCTGACCGTCCTCTTTTCGTAACCTGGAGTGGAACATAGAATAGACTTTGCAACCATGTTTACACACAGATAGCATCTTTGCATGCAATTTCAACTACTCTAAACTAAGGACGCTCCTATCAGGATTTTTGGGGCCGATCACCAATTGCTGGAAGACGTATCGGCCGATACCAATCACCGATCGCTTTTATGAACTGAAAATTACGCCTTTGCGTAATAGTCGCAGATGTTTAGAGAATGTATCAGTAATTGTTTGGCTTTTTGTCCTAGATCAAAATATAAAAAATGTCCTTTTTAATCACTGAAGACATTTCTTCAACTTATGCTTATAGTCAACAAAGTTTGCCACGTCCATGCAAAGGAAAGTAGGCCTAAGGGGCATAAGCTCTTTATGCAGGTACATGGGATACGCAAATATTTCTCCCCTGAACATATTCAAAGCTTTTAGGAGGACCCCATGTCTGCAGACAGCCAAAGTTGACCGGCTAGCCTTACTCCACAGTGCTGTGCACTTGGCGGTAGCACTTCTATAAATTCCTTTAGTCCCAGGATTTGAAAGAAGCCACTTTTCCACATCAGAGCATGAAATTAAGTTAAGTGTGTGAGAGGCACACCTCAGGTGTGGTGGTAAAACAATCCCCTCTTCTGTGGAGGTGTCAAGCACGTCTGCAACATTTGTGAAGGTCACCTCTTCGTCATCATCATTATCATCGTCAGAGAGCGATTCCGGCTGATACATTTGGAAGGCTTTTACAAAGTTAGAGCCGTTATCTGTAACCGTAGCTGTAACTTTCGTTGACAATCCATATAATGAATGAATGTGATCAAAATGGGGCAAAAGGGACTGCTAGGAGGGGGGAAAGAAAAGGAAAAAAAGGGGGGGCAGAGAGGACAAATGAGAAAATTGCCGGTTCGATCCCCGCTTGAAACATTTCTCAATTAACGAACACTTTTACAAAGTGCTATGAATTCATCAAATATAACTTAGAAACAGATACAAATAGGATTGGTAAGAAAAAGAAAAGAAAAGGTGAAGGAGCAAAGATTTATAATGGTGAATACATTTGCCACTTTACCGGAGTTGAGGTGATGGGCCCACTGTCCTCAACTGGGGAGCTGGCAGGACTGCTGGACACACCACTTTCAAGTGTAGATTTCTTGTGTAAACAGTGAGAGGGGTACAATGAGGTTGATAAAGTTTGTTGTGCTCATGTTACACAAAGGAATTGTTGATTTAACGAGTCAATCGCACACCACTAATCAAGAAAATTAAAGATTTACAGTAAAAATGTTTTGATTTATCATCAAATTGTTAACACATCATTACCTGAGATGAAGACTGGAAAGATATATCGGTGGCCTGGGGTACTGTCACATCAGGACATTCATCCTCCTGAGCTTCATCCAGCATCTCTGGTGGAATGGCACCAATTTCCTTCTGTGCACTCAGTAGATCTCCCCTGTTAGACTGCACCAGCAAATATTCCACAGCAATACGCTCTCCTGCCATAAGTAAGTAAACCGCGAACCGCAGCAATCCCGGAAGTGGACCGTAATCCCGGAAGTGACCTGGAGAATGTGGATACCATCTTTATCCAGAGGAGCCTGAGCCAATTTCAGTGTGAATGCTGTGTGTGAGCGACTAGACTGAAGGTTCAGGCGAGTTTTGCTGACCCTGTTCCCGGAAACTGGTGCCTGCTTTTTCTGTCCCACAGATGCGCCCACTTCCTGCCAGGTCCACCAAGCACAGCTGACGTTCCATGAATTTTCCGTTCCATGAATTACGTTTAGAGTAAAGGTAGGGGAGTCCTCTTGTTCCTCTCCATCCCGATCCACAGATGTCCTGGCGGAGGAGCTGGCTGAGAACTGGGTTCTCGTTTGCGTACTAGAGGAAGTGTAACTCCGACTGATGCCTGACTCCAGAGTCACCTCAACTGGATCTGTGTAGGAACTCATAGACAAAGAGGTGGTGGTGCTGAGGACGTGGGAGGGTGACCTTGGGTGCATCTCACCCCCCTCAGCTCCATGGACACGGCGAGAATCCTCACACTCCTGGGGAGAAAAATTACATACATGCATGGTTAGATAATCACATGAGAATTAAATGTTACAGTAGCTGGTGGAATGGAGCCATTTTGTAGCCCATTCCTGTGATTTGTTGATTTGCACCAGAAGACAAAATCTTCAAAGTCACTGCCAGTCTCTGAGCAACATCAATAGGTATACGATGTGTGCTCTGATGATGTATAAAAGGTTTTAAACGATGAGCAAGATCGTCAAATCTACCTTTCGACATCCGAAAATACATGAAGTGCATTTCTTCGTCCAAGTCCCTCAGCGGCCGAACAACCGTAGCAAATTCGCCCAACGTTGGCCTATCTTCATTCACTGGTCATACAGACCACCTTCGTCTTCTTTTCCTTCTGCGATTTAACATTTGCAATAAAATCATTTGTTGTTCAATGTTGATCATCTCTAGCTCCAACAACGCTCTCGCTCTTTGGCTCGCCAATTTAGGAAATGAAAAAGCGGAAAAACAAAACAGTCAAAGAGTTTCGCGATTAACCATCTGGAAAATGGGTTAGGGTTAGTGGAAATCACACGCCCTCTAGCGTTCTGGCGGTGAAATGCACTGCGTTGCAAAGACACACGTTCAACCCCGACGCAGAACTCCGAAAGGCCACAACGCCGTCGATTCTACGGCGTTCGTAGGAAATAAATTCAAAAGGGTATTTTACAACAACTACGAATGCACCGCGAGTTTGTAGATTACCAGCTTCATTGACGGGCGGATATGAGTAAGTACACTAAAGTTACAACAACTTCTTTGTTCATCAATGAATGCTCAAAATGGCCGCCACGCCCACACCGTCTAACGAAAAGTTTTTCTTTTAACAACTTTTCATCGGTAAGGTGTTGTCATGGTACAGACCAAATTTGAGTCCATCGGATGAAATCTCTAGGAGGAGTTCGTTAAAGTATAGCACCTTGACTTTTAGGCGTACTTCCTGTTGCCACTAGGGGGTGCTATGACTTTGAATAAATATCGGCCCTTATCTGTCCTCAGGGTTGGACTCTTATGAATCCTGAAAAGTTTTGAGCCAATTGGACAATGGATACTTGAGTTACACCCACTTCCTGTTTCGATGGCGAAACGCACAAAATGGCCGCCCCACCACGGCCATGCCCTATGACCAAAAGTTTTTCTTTTAACAACTTTTCATCTTCAACGTCTTAAGATGGCACAGACCAAATTTGAAGTTGATCGGATGAAATCTCTAGGAGGAGTTCGTTAAAGTACGACATGTGGAAATGGCCAAAATCGCACTAATTTCGAACATTCAATTCAAAATGGCGGATTTCCTGTTGGGTTTCAGGTATGGCTCCAACGACGTTTTATGTACGTCTTTACATGCTACATATGTGTACTAAGTTTTGTGAGTCTACGTTAAACGCACTGCCGGGGCTCAATTTCTTTAACTTTGTAGGGGGCGCTAGCGAGCCATTTTTGTGCGCCTATTCCCAAAACCCTTAAAATACGTAATTTTTCACCAGACTTGACGTGACCGCCAAATTTGGTGAGTTTTTGAATATGTTAAGCCCCTCAAAAAGGCAATTCATTGCGCGGAAGAAAGAATAATAATAATATCTTCAGTTCCAATAGGGCCTTCGCCGCTGTCTGCGCTCGGCTCTAATAATAATAATTCATTCAGTTCCAATAGGGCCTTCGCCGCTGTCGGCGCTCGGGCTCTAATAATTCCTTCAGTTCCAATAGGGCCTTCGCCGCTGTCGGCGCTTGGGCCCTAATAATTCCTTCAGTTCCAATAGGGCCTTCGCGGCTGTCGGCGCTCGGGCCCTAATTATAATAATTCCTTCAGTTCCAATAGGGCCTTCGCCGCTGTCGGCGCTTGGGCCCTAATGACCCATCTCAGAGTAGCTATATAGAATGTATGGTTTATGAAATGGGGGTGGTGATGGTGCAGTGGATATGATACATGCCTTTGGTGTGGGAGATCTGGGTTTGATTCCTACTGCGATACATCAACCAATGTGTCCCTGAGCAAGGCACTTAACCCCTAGTTGCTCTAGAGGCGTGTGACCTCTGACATATGTAATTGTAAGTCGCTTTAGATAAAAGCGTAAGCTGAATGACATGTAATGTAATGAAAAAAAGAAGACAGAGACAGAATTGTCCTGGTACTCGTCTTCCTCTCCCTTGTGTAGGCATTTTTCTTACTTTCTTTGCGTTCATCTTTATTGTTCCTTTTCCACACAAAATCAGCCCAAATTGGTCCTCAGACATGAAAATCACTCACCTTTCGGCGAAATTCGCCGTTTTGAAAACAAAATAAGTGACCTACGTGAATCGTGTAGATTCGATGAGAAAATATTTAGGGGGGGGTTACAAGAGATTCAGTGAACTACGAAGTTAGTTAGTTTGGTTGGTTCCCCAAAGGAGGACGGTGCTTGCTAAGGTAACGGGTTTGATGTAGACAGTTTGATGTGACATTGTGAAATTAATTAATTTACGTAGCCTGCCTGTCAACTTTGGAGAAATATTATTTATTTACATTATTATTAATAAAGCCTTGAATTTGGTATACAAAGTCTTGGATTTCGTTAAAAAGTTTTGGATTTCTTTACAAAGGTCTTATATACGTTTCCCTTTCCTAGGATTAAGCTCATACCGTAACAAAATTAACTGTTACTAATGTAGGCTAATTAAAAACTGACCGGAGGACCGAGACACAAAGTAGGCTAAACACGCCTCTCTGACCGGTAACGGGGGGATAGTGGTTAAACTGAGCGGAGGATGTGTGGAATGTGTCGGTGTGTGACGGAACCTGGCTGGCTGCTTCAGACAAAGCTCAAGCTAACTTGCTGACGGGCGCAGCTTCGCCGGAGCTCCAACTGCTGTCTGTCCGCGCGGCCGTCTGACAGCATCAGTATTACATTGACACAGTTCATTACCGGTTAAAAACGTCTCGTCGCGTTAAATAGTAGGCTAGTCCTGTTCAGTGTTTTGGTACTGTTGGTTTTAACACCTGATGTGAAGTGTAGGCCTACAGGAGTAGCCATGACAACCTGAACAAGCAGCGTCGTTCAGCTCCGTCTTTCTGCTGCGCCCCATTCACGTAGTGTCACGTTTTACACTATGAAGGTTAAACTCTGCAATTAATCCGCAGTTCACATGTATCCATGACCTGTGGTTTCAACTTTCTGCTGAAATATGTGACTTTTTTGCAACGAAAATGCGGGGATTATGAAATCATGCAAGCCCCGCATATTTTGCGTGGAAATTGGCAATTTATGCGGTTAAAGTGCAGCTAGCCTATTTGAAAAAATGCGGCCCCCACATAAATATGCGGACTTTGGCTGATTATGCATTGAATTCTGCAATCGCATAATCACGTTTTTCTGGAGGGACTGGCTTATCAATCAGTCAGGCACAAGATGTGACCATAATTACACTTGTTCTTGATGTGACCATAATTACACTTGTTCTTTCCATAAATGTCGTTGCTTTAGTCTATTATTTCAGTTGCAACCCTGGCAGTGGGAAGCGATCATGGGAGCAAATAAAAAATGTAAAAACATAATTCAAACCGTTGCGCGCATTGGCAACACACGGCAGTTTACAAAGATAGGCCTACGTTATTCCCTCCACTGAAAATCTATAGGCCCTAGGCTACCATTCATAAAAATGTTAACGGGGTTGTCAGTCTCTAAATGGCACCTCTCTCTCTCTCTTTCTCTCTCTGTCTCTCTCTCTCTCTCTACATGCACCAAGCTTTTTCTTTTTCTTCTTTTTTTCTCACTGAACTCCACCCATTCAGTCAATGGATCTTCTAAGAATGGGGATGCTGTTATTGGAGTATAGGCCTATTGATTGGTCAGTAGGCGGTGCTTTTACACCGGTTGATCTCTAATCTCCAACATAACCATAATGCTCCCGACCAGGTTAGGTGTTCAGCATTATTAAGTTACCACGGCGATTGAACCCGGTAACAACTGATCCACCGTCGTGGTACAGAAAAACCCTGGGTTCAGTACAGGCCCCTGTAGCTTACTAATGTAAATAAATAAAAATGTATTCAAAAATATGATGATGTCCGACCCGTTTTATGAAGAAGAAAGCCTTAAGTTTTCAAAAAGCATTAGACATGACCCGCTATGTTCTGCTTCGTACCATGTTGACAATATGACATGACATGGTTTAATGTACCTAAACAATAATCATTTCTCTCTCATATTGCTGCTTATAACCACAGAAAACTCTGAAAAAATCGAACCAAAAGTCCAATTATTAACGACGTTATCTGACATTAAGCTTGTTTCTGCTTCACATCTTCAGCAGCAGCGGCTGTGGGTTGACTCCCCACGGTTCTCATGGGCTTAATATAACGTGAAAAAGCTTAACGTGGTTTAATGTTCCTAAACAGAGATCAATGATCACATTTCTCTCTCATATTGCTCCTCATGTAAAGTAAGTGCCGGTATCTGTGTTATGAACTTTATTTTTTAACTAAATTGAGCTCAAGGTTTAAAAAAAAGTGGTGGGTAAAAAATGACTCATGACAAAATCTGGTGGGGACACGTCCCCACCGTCCCCCCCTAAATCGACGCCTATGAAAAAGCCATAGTATAGTATGTCGAAAAAAAGCAGTAGTATAGTATGTACGTCACCGGCACCACAACACCCACTCACTCTGCAGCCTCCTGAGGTAAACTGGGTGAGTTTTTTACCCAAGCAGTTCACCAGAGTCATCCAGCCAGCTGACCAGGAGTGGATCACCCACATTTTATATGATAGTACTGGACAGCTGAAACAAAACCTGTCTCAGAACTGGTTTCATCCCCCCAGCCCCACCAAATCCATCTCACCTCCTGATCCACATAATTATTTCCGCCAGCGGATGTTCCTGTGGGCTCCAATGCAGATGTGGGGCATCCCTCTGAAATGCACCCAGTGCAATAGAAAGATGCACCATTCTGGCATTTATACTGTACTAAAGCCAGGGAGGTAATTGACATCGATGGAAAGTATTACCTGGTGGGTGGAGACTATCCAAGGTGCAGCAAATGCATGATTCCCGTCTGCCCTTGGAGAATCGTAAAACAGCTCGATCCCTCCCACCGTTACAAATTCCCAGCTGTCCTCACAACCCATTTGGCACTGGACAGGAGGTGTGTTGCGATGTTGCGCCCCAGAACATTAGGGAACAGCTCCAGCTATTTACAGCAAGCATTGCAGGAGATACACAGTGAGGAGTGGGCTAGGCGGACCATCGACTACCTCACTGATTTTGAGGTCCACAAAAAGTCCTGTGTCCTCACCCAGTCTGAAGCTGTGTATTAGCCGCTACCACCCTTCAGTCCCCTGCCCCAGTAGTTTGAGACGGTTCATGCCAATGGCATTCTGTGTCACCTTGACGAGTTGAAGGGTGTCATCACTTCAACCCTTGGTAGAATCTTGAAACTGGACTCTACTAAAAAGGTAAATGTAAACCTACTGTATGTAAACTTGATTTCATTCACTTTATTAGCATAGCTGATGATTTCTGAGACGTGATTTTTTTTTTTTTTTTTTATGTAGATCACAAAAAACTTGCTGGGGGCATTGAGGGCACAGCCACATGGATGTCAAATATCGGCAATGAATTTGGGCAAGTGCTGAATTCTTTGCTGACCACTGGTGAGGGGGCTGGCCTTGATGACCTTTGTCAAGGCATCGTCCAAAGGTACAGCGATGCTCGTGAGCCACAGCCAGATGCCATATATGTGGACAGAGACTGCTGCAGTGAGACAGGTGTGTTGCCTTCAATTTTGTCTTGTGATGTGTCTGTTACATGTGCCTCTGGGGGCTGTTGCACCAAAGTAGAATGAAGAAATCCAGGATAAGTGAAAAAGCACAGCTTGATTTAGTGTGATCCGCTCATCGTGGCTTAATCGGTTGCACGTTTGCCGAGCCAGGATGAGAAGGTGAAGCTATGTCGAGCCAGGTGTACATAGTTGGGATAAGTGCACATTCACGGCTTTCTTAAATAGACCACAGTATCGATCACAGATTTACTGATGCTGAAATGGAGAATACGAAATGTGTATTCTTTACACAGAGTAAGCAGCAGCTTTATATGGAATTATGACGACGTGAAACACATTTGTTAACACATTTACTGTAATGAAACAGTGAGAGAAAGCGAGGCAGACGATCACGGGCCGACTGAATGCGTAAGTAGCCTAAAAATATACATTAACTGACCACTGCTCTGAATTGAAACTACCATACCATTCAAGAAGTTAGGCTAATTATTTGCTCAAATGAACAGTTGTACTCTTTGCCTTAAAAGTGAGCAGTAGACAGCCTAATGTTACACAGGAAATGTAACACGAAGATCAGTTACAACCACTCATCTACAATGCTGTGAAGCTACATCTCTCTCTCTCTCTCACTCTGTCTCTCCCTCTCTCATATGGGCTAAAATATAAATTACCTAAGGAATATATTAACTTCCACTGCTCACTTTTCAGGCAAAGTGTACAACAGTTTGTTTGTGGAAATAAGTAGTCAAACTCCTTGAATGATTTCATTTAAGAGCAGTAGTTCCTAAATGTATATTTTTAGATATGGTCCGCTTCTGCCACATTTTTTTTCACTTTTGTTTTTGTTTTTTTACAGAGGCCGAGTTTCCTTCTTTATTTATTGTATGCTTTGCTTCCTAGTAGGCCTATATTTGGACATAGAAAAGATACTTTGCAGAAATTGGACTCTAAAATCTAGAAACTATAAAGATAATTAAGTGATGCATTTAATGCACACTGTAAACATGACTGTAACAAAGTATATTCAGCAGTTATATTCCCCCCAGCTAAATATAAGGTCAAAAACCATTGAGGTGTTGTTACATGAATGTACAGTAGTTTACACTATATAGTTACTGGTCCAGTGAACTAAGACTATAATTAGGGGGTATTGTACAATTATAAAAACCTATAATAATTTTCACTGGAGAGAACACAAATTGTTATTGGGAATATTTTTGCATTATTTAACTTGTGTCTGGTATCTTTTTTATATATAGCATCCTCCAATTCCTTTTGAGCCTTGGTTTGTTTCTTTAAATGGAGGCTGTAACAGTGTCTTATGAATTACATTTGATCAACAAAATAGTTTTGGCAAGAGATCAGTGCAGTTGGAACTGGAAACAAACACAGATGCATGTATTTACTGTCTGTTGCTTATTGTTACAGGGGTGGGTCCAGTTCTCACTTGGTTTCGACCATGGACGTCAACGGTGAGACTGGATATTTTCCATTTTATGAGGCGGTTCACAAAGGGTCTTACGACGGAGCACCACCCACTGTATGGCACGTTGTGCTCAAAGTTGTCCACTTGTATCTTTGAGTGGACAAAGAGGACATTGACCGACTCAAAGAGGCCAAGAGGGCAGAGTTAAAAAAAAAAAAAAAAAAGCACCAGGGTCACATACCCACTGACTCTCAGGTGTTATCCAGCATCACATCCAGTGAGCTGGTCAAGCACTGCCGCAGGAGAACCTGAGGGGTTGAGGAGACCCGCGTTCTGATCAAGCAACTGCTGGACTCCATGTGGGACCTCACAGACACAAGTGGCTTACATCTCATAAATCATGACAGCATGTCTCTTGTGTGGGAGGTACAGCAGAAGCACTTGCCCTGCATCCAGGATCCACCTGGTGTGCAGTTGTACACTAACACTGGATCAGGCCTAGAGAAGGGAGACAAGAGCTTGACGTCCTAAGATGTGGCAGAGGATCCTCCTCGCTCGAGAGCTTTCATCGGCACCAGTGTGGTTTCATCCCAGGCAAGCTGAAACACTAAATATTTGAAACATTTTGTTAATGAATGCTGTGTATTGACTGTATTGTCAAAACATTCTTTTTGTTGTTGTCACCAATGCTTTTGTCTTGCCAGGGTGGAGATGTAATGCTCTACATACACAGATGTACTTGCTTGAGGGGTTATCCAGATGGAACCATAATAGGTCTCAGCAAGCTCTGGCTATGAGCGTTACGTCACGCACAAAGATGTACGATGTACGTTTGATGTCCAGTGTGAACGTCCTTAGCAACAGAGTCCTAGGAAGTAGACTTCTTCCAGAGTTTAAGAAAACATGCTGGACAATATTGTGACCTAACTGTCAGATATTACCTGAAGGTTACACCTTTGTTCACTCACTCATTCTACTTTAATCTTCTTTCTTTCTTTCTTTCTTTCTTACTTACTTATGGCAGGAGAGCGTATTGCTGTGGAATATTTGCTGGCGCAGTCTAACAGGGGAGATCTACTGAGTGCACAGAAGGAAATTGGTGCCATTCCACCAGAGATGCTGGATGAAGCTCAGGAGGATGAATGTCCTGATGTGACAGTACCCCAGGCCACCGATATATCTTTCCAGTCTTCATCTCAGGTAATGATGTGTTAACAATTTGATGATAAATCAAAACATTTTTACTGTAAACCTTTAATTTTCTTGATTAGTGGTGTGCGATTGACTCGTTAAATCAACAATTCCTTTGTGTAACATGAGCACAACAAACTTTATCAACCTCATTGTACCCCTCTCACTGTTTACACATAATTCCTTAAGAAATCTACACTTGAAAGTGGTGTGTCCAGCAGTCCTGCCAGCTCCCCAGTTGAGGACAGTGGGCCCATCACCTCAACTCCGGTAAAGTGGCAAATGTATTCACCATTATAAATCTTTGTTCCTTCACCTTTTCTTTTCTTTTTCTTACCAATCCTATTTGTATCTGTTTCTAAGTTATATTTGATGAATTCATAGCACTTTGTAAAAGTGTTCGTTAATTGAGAAATGTTTCAAGCGGGGATCGAACTGTGATTAAGTGATTAAAAGTGAAGTGATTAAAAAGGACATTTTTTATATTTTGATCTAGGACAAAAAGCCAAACAATTACTGATACATTCTCTAAACATCTGCGACTATTACGCAAAGGCGTAATTTTCAGTTCATAAAAGCGATCTGTGATTGGTATCGGTATTGGCCGATACGTCTTCCAGCAATTGGTGATCGGCCCCAAAAATCCTGATAGGAGCGTCCTTAGTTTAGAGTAGTTGAAATTGCATGCGAAGATGCTATCTGTGTGTAAACATGGTTGCAAAGTCTATTCTATGTTCCACTCCAGGTTACGAAAAGAGGACGGTCAGCAAAACTCACCTGAACCTTCAGTCTAGTCGCTCACATACAGCATTCACACTGAAATTGGCTCAGGCTCCTCTGGATAAAGATGGTATCCACATTCTCCAGGTCAGTTGAAACTTGGTCTATATCCACGACGGTCCACTTCCGGGATTGCTGCGGTTCGCCGGATGCATGTGTTTTCAGCCGATGTCCGTTTCCTTCAGCTTTCTTTTGTGTTGGAATTTTAATCTCCGGTCCATTTATGAGGACTATTGTTAACTGCTTCTCAGAACTCTGCAAGTAAATCTAGACAGCTAGCTAGACTATCTGTCCAATCCAGTTTTCTGTTGCACGACTAAAACAACTTTTGAATCTTTCTGAAGGTTAGTTAGTTCATTCAGGTTACCGTACTTGAGTTGGATTTATGGTCTTGGCTTTTTATGGTTTTCTCTTCCATGTTATTTTAGCCTTGATGACGATTGGGCAACAAATGAATGCCCTTCAAGAACAACAACAGGAAATAGAAAAGCATAAAAAACAGATCAAGCAATTGATGAAGGTGAGACAAAAAAAACTCCTGTAGATGTTGCTTAGTTTCTTAAATTTTGCAACATGGTTCTTAAACCTTTGTGGATTATTTTGTTTGTCAGATGCGGCCTCAGCAGCCATTCAGATAGAAAAAGGACGCACATACATTAATCTTGCAGCTAACTACTGTTGTAAAACTTACGTCAGGTGTCTGCTGCTGCTCCATTCCACCAGCTACTGTAACATTTAATTCTCATGTGATTATCTAACCATGCATGTATGTAACTTTTCTCCCCAGGAGTGTGAGGATTCTCGCCGTGTCCATGGAGCTGAGGGGGGTGAGATGCACCCAAGGTCACCCTCCCACGTCCTCAGCACCACCACCTCTTTGTCTATGAGTTCCCTCACAGATCCAGTTCAGGTGACTCTGGAGGCAGGCAGCAGTCGGAGTTACACTTCCTCTAGTACGCAAACAAGAACCCAGTTCTCAGCCAGCTCCTCCGCCAGGACATCTGTGGATCGGGATGGAGAGGAACAAGAGGACTCCCCTACCTTTACTCTAAACGTAATTCATGGAACGGAAAATACTGGCAAACTTCATCTTTAACGTCTTAAGATGGCACAGACCAAATTAGAAGTTGATCGGATGAAATCTCTAGGAGTTCGTTAAAGTACAACATGTGGAAATGGCCGAAATCGCACTAATTTCGAACTTTCAACTCAAAATGGCGGACTTCAGAGTTTCGTGAGTCTACGTTAAACGTACTGCAGGGGCTCAATATTTTTTTTACTTTGTAGGGGGTGCTAGCGAGCCATTTTTGTGCGCCTATTCCTGAAACCCTTAAAATACGTAAATTGTCACCAGACTTGACCCAACCGCCAAATTTGGTGAGTTTTTGAATAGGTTAAGCCTCTCAAAAAGGCAACTCATTGCGCGGAAGAAAGAATAATAATAATAATTCCTTCAGTTCCAATAGGGCCTTCGCCGCTGTCGGCGCTCGGGCCCTAACAATAACTATTTACAAAAGTGCACTTACAATCTGAGTTTTCTGTTGCACGACTAAAACAACTTTTGAATGATCACATGCTCCACCAAAACAAGTGTGTTTCTCCTAGGATTTTTTTTAGCTGTGGGGGCAGGTATGCCCCCCCCCAAGCAGACATTCAGGGGTGGAATTTCAAATGAAGATAATAAAATGTAACGTATAGGCCTACCTAATACGCCTATTCTCATTCCAAATGTTCACTTCCTGAATTAATGCTATTTTTTTACATACAGTACATTAGTGTGAGCAAACTCCTCAAAAACATGGAAACTCCATAATGACAACTGGCCCTTTAACTAGAAAAAGATCTCAGACTAGGAGGCAGTTCACTTAAAGGGATACTTCACCGCTGGAAAGCTGAATATATCTTTAAATTGGGTCACTTATGTAGCAGAAATGTGAAAAAAAAAATGTATTGGTGCCTTCTAGGCCGAGAAAATCCAGAAAATGTGTTTTTGGCTCATATGGATGAAAGACACCAAATCCCAGAATGCACTTCGCTTCGCTGCTTTGCACTCCCAAGCCACGCCTACCGCTTGACAGACAGACACAGAGGCATTCGACTCAACTCAATGTGTTTTATTGTTATTTCAACCATATACACGAAACAACATTTCATCGTGGCTCAAGTGGTGTTACACATTTAAATTATATAAAAACTACATTATATAATAACGACATACAAAACAGGCTACATTTAGGGCACACACATTATAGGCTCTGTAAAGTTCAGCTAACGCATACTAGCATTAGGCTTGGTGGGCTGTAAACACCGAGTATAAACACAGCCGTGAATTAGCGTGTAATGTCGAATGGTCGCCATGTAACAGTCACAAACTCCAGCCGTTAGCAGTTAGTTAGTACAAATCACCCCATTTCTGCACCAGTCCGTGTTAACACAGCCCACCTTCATACAGAGCATCTCTAGCTCGGATCGTCGGAAGGCTAGCAGTCCTGGTAGCTGGACAGTCCGGTTCACTGTTGTTCAGCCATGTTTCCCACGTAAGCAAAAAACACAGCAGTCTCTGAATTCGCGTTGGGAGCATCGTTGAAGTTGGATGAAGTCCAGTTTGTTGTTTAATGAACGGACACTTGCAAGCAGGATTGATGGGACAGGTGGCCGGCTAGCGTTAGCTCGCTCTGGATGTGCCTTTCCCCCGGCTAGCGTTAGCTTCCCACCTATCCGACGTGGATGTCCCCTACCCGGCTCGGGGTACGAGCGAGACCGCCAGTCCCCGTGCTGGTCTCCGTGGCAGGCGAAGCTCTCGTAGTGGGCCGATTATTTCGTCTGTAATAACATTTCCTGTATATTCTCTGCTCTGTAGCGATGTATCCCGGTGGTACACGTGCGGTAGTTTGAATGCACATAATTGTTGTAAAAGTTTGCTGCTGAGAAGATAGAGCAGAGCCCTGTTTAGCGAGGATTCAAGATGGCTGACATTTCGTTTTTTTCCGGCCGAGATCGGCTTGCTTCGGGCGATGGTCGGGTTTAAAACATGCGGAAGTAGGTCCTACTACTGGTTGTAGTCTATTGCTCTGGCCAAAAAATCTTCCGATGACGCAAAAATCGTCATTTTACGCCATCGAAAGATTTTTTCCGGACCCCCCAATGCAGATATCTCCCGTCTCAGGGGGATATGAGGGAGGGACGCACGGTCATTCAGAAATACTACCGGGTTTCTACTGATACAAAGCTGAATGCTAAATCGGTGAAGTATCCCTTTAAAGTCTGTGTTTGGAAACATGGTTGTAGTGTGCAGTGTCCTGATTGGTGGAAAATGCTTGCAGAAAGAAAGGCTGTTGCAGCTTTAATGATGAATGGACTGATAATCAGGCTACCATTCATACTGTATGCCTCATTTGCAATGAAATGATGCTGTTGCAAAATAATACAACCAATATCATCATCAAGAATGAAGAACGCGAATGTAACGATCATGTTATTCACGTGCATATTGAGTAGCCACATGTATCTGTTTTGGTCTTATAATACATCCATAGCTTTACTTAGTGGAGAGGACGGTTCGCTCAGCCAGTAGTTAAGTTTATAAGAATTTGTCAAAATTTCTAGATTCCCGCCAGCTAAGGTAAGACTACAACCAACAGCTTTATTTGTTTGAGCTTGTTGGTAAAAATTCGCTATTTGCAGAGTAGAGCTATGTTTGGTAAAACGGTGGCCGACAGAGCAGATTAAAATATTGCTTTCTACATGTTTATGCCGGTCTATACAGGTGAGTGCATTGATAAGTATTGACTTTTTACTCACAAAGGTTTTATTGTAGCCTACTTACAGTAACAAGACTAGCGTGAGTTCATCTGCCCCCCCAGCGGCCGTTGGTAATCCTCTGTAGCGTTCCCAGTCAAGTGCTGCGTGTTTTAGCTGTGTGTGTGTGTGTGTGTGTGTGTGTGTGTGTGTGTGTGTGTGTGTGTGTGTGTGTGTGTGTGTGTGTGTGTGTGTGTGTGTGTGTGTGTCGCGCAGGCAAGAATCCCGGCATGTGAATAGGGACAAGGGGCTGGGTTTGTGCTCTACCTGTGAAGCGCGTGTCCGCGGTATTCTCCGACAATCAACATTGATACCGTGGCGTGGCGGCAGAAATTTAACTATGGCGGTGCGCCACTTGCCAATCAACATAGGGGAAACACTGAAGTGACTTCCTGAGGCTATTTTGCAGCGGCTCCGAGCTTGGCGCAGATCTGGCATAGGTCTAGCAAAACGAAACTAGTTCAAACTGAAACCAACTATCTGGTTCCATATTCATATTCATTTTGGAAATACCCTTTTGAATTTATTTCCTACGAACGCCGTAGAATCGACGGCATTGTGGCCTTTCGGAGTTCTGCGTCGGGGTTGAACGTGTGTCTTTGCAACGCAGTGCATTTCACCGCTAGAGGGCGTGTGATTTCCACTAACCCTAACCCATTTTCCGGATGGTTAATCGCGAAACTCTTTGACTGTTTTGTTTCCGCTTTTTCATTTCCTAAATTGGCGAGCCAAAGAGCGAGAGCGTTGTTGGAGCTAGAGATGATCAACATTGAACAACAAATGATTTTATTGCAAATGTTAAATCGCAGAAGGAAAAGAAGACGAAGGTGGTCTGTACGACCAGTGAATGAAGATAGGCCAACGTTGGGCGAATTTGTTACGGTTGTTCGGCCGCTGAGGGACTTGGACGAAGAAATGCACTTCATGTATTTTCGGATGTCGAAAGGTAGATTTGACGATCTTGCTCATCGTTTAAAACCTTTTATACATCATCAGAGCACACATCGTATACCTATTGACGTTGCTCAGAGACTGGCAGTGACTTTGAAAATTTTGTCTTCTGGTGCAAATCAACAAATCACAGGCATGGGCTACAAAATGGCTCCATTCCACCAGCTACTGTAACATTTAATTTTCATGTGATTATCTAACCATGCATGTATGTAACTTTTCTCCCCAGGAGTGTGAGGATTCTCGCCGTGTCCATGGAGCTGAGGGGGGCAGGCAGCAGTCATCTGTGGATCGGGATGGAGAGGAACAAGAGGACTCCCCTACCTTTACTCTAAACGTAATTCATGGAATGGAAAATACTGGCATTAGCATTGTTGTCAGAAAAGATAGTATTTCAACTTAGCAAGTTTCATTAATATCTGATGATGCATTGGGGTCATTTTGATTTATTACAGTAAATACATTACATACATCGGTATATTACATCGGTTCGGTGCATAAACTCCAGTACTTCCCGATACCGATACCAGTGTTTTAGGCAGTATCGGAGGCAATACCAATACTGGTATCGGTATCGGAACATCAATATATATATATATATATATATATATATATATATATATATATATATATATATATAGCCTACCAATATACCGATTAGGCTAACTTAACTTTTCATTCTGTTTATAATTTAAATTATCTAAATTAAACTAGTCACATATAACGTTACACTTGATACGTCTGTCTTGGTCTTAAGACGGAATTTTGAAGTAAAGACGGCCTCAGACACACATTTGTTTAAGCACCATCTGGGGAGTAGCTGTTAAATCACTGAAAGAACAAAGTAACGGAGGCTGATAACTTCAGATCCAATCCACTTTATTTATGTAGCCTACATTTTCAGATGTGTAGCTGTTACGTGTGTGTTTTCCTGTGTCCTGATCCAGGTGCCGCCCTCTCCACCTGGCTGGTCGGGCACACCTGCAGCGTATCTGCTGCTCGTTAAGGGGCTGATAAAGCTGCGTGGATGGAGGCAGGAGGGAGGCCAGTGGGCCAGAGAGCCGCACAGAGCGTGTCGGTCGTGAACGGGAGTGGTGGTGCTCTCCGTTTTGCTGTTTCCCATTTCTTTATATGTAGGCCTATTGTTGTTTCATTTATTTTGTAGGCTTAACGTTCTTTTTGGGTTATTCTTGATTTATGTTATTTGTAAATAAATAGCCTAATAGTCTGAACCCTTCTGTTTCTTTGCGTTCTTTAAACACCCGGTTAACATCACTTGTTTCTCCCCCCCTTTCCCCTAGACATTTAGAGGGGGACGTAACAGTAGCTAATTCCAACATATATGGAATATATATATATTTATATATATATATATATATATATATATATATATATTTATATATATATATAAATAGCCTACAACATAATTTGTTCACCCAATTAGTTAAGTTTTTATGAGCAAAGATGGGCCAAGGATCGCCAGTTTGCCAACAAATACGTGGGAAAATTATTGTTTAAAAACAATGTTCCTTAAAGAAAGATAGGAAGACATTTGCTTATTTCACCTTCAACAGTGCATAACATAATTAAAAGATTCAAGGAAAGGGCGCAAGCCTAAGCTGAACAACCGTGATCTCCGATCCCTCAGGCAGCACTGCATCAAGAATGATGGAAATGATGTATATATTTACAAATTAAATTAAGTTGACCAGACAAAACATGAAATACGTTGTGTTCACATTGTCTGCAATGAAATACAAGTCAAAGTACATTTAGAAATCACTACTTTCTTTTTTTATTTGTGTTTTTCATACTGCCCCAACTTTTTCTGATTTGGGGTATATATATATATATATATAATAGGCGTTTCTCAGAGCAGACATTTTGAATGTCGCAGCAGGAAAAGCACATGTGTAATTCATACGTTAACGATGGCTCTGTTTTATGTCACTGTATCAGTGAGACAGCATAAACAGTGGTAGTGGCCGGAAACTACGAGCCAAATGGAATGCAGCCTGTATTAATATTATTGATGACACTGTCAACATTTCTAACAGAAAAAATGCCCTTGGCAGATTTTTAAATTACAGGGTCTGAGACTTTAATGCAACCAGGGTGATAAATCAGATGCAAATTAGTGTGGAGATTAAATATCTGGTTCTTCATGTTCACCAGCTCACTAACTTAGTTTAACACTAGTGTACAGTGGGTTATTAGAGCTTTTTCACTTAGAAGAGCTGCCTGCTATGTCTGGATATGACCCTGATTAGAACAGCAAGACTAAACCAGAACAGTAAAGTTTTGAGTCAGACAACCAAAACAATGAGCTGAGAGATGTGTTAAGTGAAAATTCCCTGTGGGGTTGTCACTATAAATAACCCCTTCACATCACACACATCAGTTGACCAATTGTTATTATAAGAATATTGATTATTCAGTCTTTAGGACTCTACATTTGACACAGACACAGTTTGCCCCTTCTATTGAATTTATTAATCATCAACGGTAGTTCATGAGATATTTTAAAGGTCACCAAGGGGGTCAAAAACTAAAAGTAAAAAAAAAAACATTAACATTGAGTATAAAGTTTGGAAAGATTTTGCAATTGCACTTTAGAATAAGTGTGGGGAAATATGTATTTTTTTATTTAACTTCAGCCTTTACTTTGGGTTGCCAGACTTGAGCTTTATGTCTCAATACTGTTATACTGCTAAACACACTGTTGAATAAAGAATACAAGCAAAGACAGCTTGAAGCTTTCTGGCATGCAGCCTTTCCCTGTTAGCCTCGTGAGACCATTCTGATCTCGCGAGCTCCAGTTTTCTGCAAATGTGAAGCAATCCATCTGTCGGAGTCAGGTTAGTTTGCTGTTTCTTCTTCAGTAACACACCTGAATAAATACCTCTCAACATAAATACAGATAACTGAGCGGCTCTCCAAAGTAGAGCGGCCGGGTCACTGGAGGGCATAGCTGCCTGAAAGCAGATGTAGCAACAGATTTGACAACAAATAATAATTTATCAAAGTTGGGAGGGATGTTCTTGTTGACAGTGAACATTTGTTTTCTCTACACATAACAGGATGTTTGAAATTCCCCATATTGTACCACTTATTGCTGATGAAACCTGATCTCATAATGAAATACAAAACCACATTTTTTTACCTTCATTTGAGAGGCATTTTGCTGTTATACACACACACGCACGCACACACACACAAAATTGTTTATTTTTGAAATGTGTGGACTTCTGCTTCTGTGTTAGAATGTTAGAATGGTTATGATCACTTGATGATGACATAGGCTGTGTTTGATCCTGTGATCACAACAAAGTTCCGTTAATGTCTTTCAGTTCCGGTGTGTAGAAATATTCACTGCCACAGTTGCTTTGAGCACAGATTAGCCCAAACAAGACACCTCTCTCCACTGCAGCTGATTGTAGACCACGCCCATCTCCACAATGGCGCCACAGAACAATAACGCCAAATTTCTCCAGTTTAGGAATCATAACCGTGTCTTAAAAGTAAGAAAAAGCAAGTTTAACCATAATAACATAACTAGGTCTACACTTTTGGAAATGGCCTATTTGCAGAACAATGTCACGGCTCTGACGAAAGAGGTGAAAGCTCACAAAGAGACGGTAGAAGAGCTGAAAACCGACCTCCAGTTCAGCCGAGATAAACTATCACAGGCAATAAGACAAATGCAACAAGACCATGAAAATAAAATAGCCACGCTAAAGCTTTTAACAAAAAACTGTGACGACATGCAATCTTTTGCAGATACAATATTCAAAACGGAGATGTCGTGCAATAATTTGAAAAACCAGCTAAAGGTAAGTCAACTTCAGATTTCGGCTCTACAGTATAAAGTCAAAGACAAACAAAATGTTATTAACGGTTTGATGGAGGACAATCAACAACTAAAACTGGATTTGACTAAAGAAATGGACCAGCACAGCATAACAGATATAATAACAGAACTGCAAGCAATAAAAACGCTTCTTAAAAAAAAAAAAAATCCACTGCAAACAGTAATGTCGTGGATAAATAAAAAAGTTCTGCAAAAAAATAAGGTCATCTCAACCTCCAATGAGGAGGAACCACCAGGCAGGGTTGTCGGACTGGGGGGGGAAAGTGGGGAAAGGGGACTGAGTACCCATATAAGGAGGGCCCAAAAATATGCTAGAATGAATAGATGTGGATTTGGAGACAGGCCTATAGAAAATGCCTTTCTACAAAACACACAAACTAGTACTAGTAGTAACACTAGTACTAGTAGTAACAAACAAGAAAATTGTCAGCAGGGGGATGCTGACAATATTGTGTCATCTGTGCATTCATGTGGAGACAACACAATGTTATCCGCACAGCTACATCAATTCTATGATGGGGTAATTCACGTGCAGCCATGTAAGTTGACATCTATACATCCTCTGGAAAGAAGCACCATGTCTTAGTGCCAGGGGCGTCGGACTGGGGGGAAAAAGGGGGCTGAGTACCCAGGGCCCTCATGTGAGGAGGGCCCAAACAGATGCTAGAATGAATAGCTGTGGATACAATTTCATCTGAAACATGTAGGCCTAGTCATGAACAATAGGGTGCTCCTGTTGGTAATATATTGTATTAGCCTGTGTTGTGCTTTGTTTTTGTTATGGGGGCAGCTGTTTTTCCGTCCTGTGTGTGTTTGTTGTCTCTCTCCCCTTCTCCCTGTCTGTTTTGCTGGAGTGGCTGGGGGTGTGGCCCCAGCCACTGTTATGGCTGTGACTATGACCCTATCCCCACTAACACAAAACGGTTAGAGAACGTTAGAGAACGTTAGTTTTTGGTTCTCTAAAGGTTAACCAAACCAAAAACTAACGTTTAGGGAACGTTCCCTCCGGGTTATAACGTTCCCTAAACGTTAGGGGAACCAACTAACTGAAACTTTCTCCTGTGGTTGCACTGTACCTCCACACAACGACATTCACCATTTGTTCTTTCCTATGTTTTTTTTTTTTCTGTGTGATGTGACTCAGAGCGCTCCTGCACTGTATTGAGTACATGTGTTACAGAGTTTCTCCATTTGCAAATGAGAATAAACACTCAACAACCAGACTTTGGTTTCTGCTCAATAGACTTCATTTGTTTCACTTTAACCTTTCATTTACTTACCCCGTGCTATTAAGAATAATTTCCACCACAACAGCATAGCAAGAAAATATATGTATTTTTAGGCTGATATCAATTTAGCTAAAAAAACAATAGTTTTGTGATTGACTTCGGTTTTAACTTCCTGCTTCTTACAGTGCAGACGCTTTGCTACTTGCTCCTGCCTCTGCTTGCATATTTCTGCTGATAATCTTGCTTTTCCTCTCAGAGAAACTATGAGCAGCGGCTCTTGGATACTTATTAATCACTGGACTATACACTTTTTGCAGACATATTAGGCTATTGCCATATTTAATCATTTTTCTGCATGGGCGTGGCCTACCAATAGCTCAAGCCTGTACTACAATGACCGGAAACATGGTACTAAAGGTAATTAGCAGCAAGATGCCTTCCTTCTCCATGGATGACTACTACAAACTTCTTCAGAAGATTGCGGTTAGAAGTAAACGTGGAAGTGAACACATCATGTGGGAATGACACCACTTTACCATGGACCCAAAACAATGGACAAAAGCATGCTAATACACAGCTAATTAGCACCAACAAGACTACAAAGGAACAGGAGGACTCTAAAACGGGTAATAAATCAACAAGTGGTAGTCCTCCCTGGAACTCTTTCGGTGCAAAGCCTAGGAGTAAATCTTCCTGAGAAATGGGAGGACTAATGGGCAGGGCACAGCGGCGCTTGTAGAACCTTTTCTACAAATGTTGTGCTCTATTAGAAATTTTTTGCTAACGGTTAATGACGTGGGTAGGGCCCCCTATTAGTTATTGAAACGGGCCCATAAGGATGCATAAGGCTGCGGCTGTTGACATACTATACCATTGCTTTTTTCGACATACTATGCTATGGCATTTTTTCCCTTTTTTTCGACATGCTATACTATGACTTTTTAATCACTTTTTTGACATACTATACTACTGCTTTTTTCGACATACTATACTATGGCTTTTTTATACATTTTGTGACATTATACTATGACTTTTTCATCACTTTTTTGACATGCTCTGCTTTCTATATTCCAAGATTTTTCAAAAATACTAAACTATGACCTTTTTTGATATACTATACCATAAGCTTTTATGTGGGACAAGGTGGCTGAGTGGTTAAGTTGATGGACTGCTAACCCATTGTGCTCATGGGTTTGAATCCCATTCTCGTCGATCCAATATCTGTATTCTGCACCAATTGAATCTCATAACTGGTTGTGTTCTATACTCTGACATTTAACAACACAATATATGATGACTTTTTCAAAAGGACAATATTAAGGCTTTTTCAACACTTTCTTCGACGTACTATATTATGTCTGTTTCATTTTTTTCGACGTACTATACTATGGCCTATTTATAAGTTTTCTTCAGCATACTATACTATAGCTTTTTTATCACTTTTTCCAACATACTATGGCTGTTTTATTACTTTTTTTTCAACATACTATACTATGACTTTTTTATCAGTTTTTTTTTTACATACTTTACTATTGCTTTATTCGACATACTATACTATGGCTTTTTATAAATTTTTGTGTTATATTTTGACTTTTTCATCACTCTTTCGACATACAATCGTATGGATTTTTTATAATTTTTTTACTTACTATACTATGGCTTTTTCACTTTTTTCGACATACTATACTATGTTTTTTTTCACTTTTTTCGACATACTATATTATGGCTTTTTCAGTTTTAGACATACTATACTATGACTTTTTAAAAAAAATTTCAACATACTATACAATGACTTTTTATCACTTTTGACATACTATACTATGGCTTTTTTCACTTTTTTTGACATACTATACTATGTCTTTTTCACTTTTTTCGACATGCTATACTATGACTTTTTTATCACTTTTTTTTTCGAAATACTATACTATGGCTTTTTTTGGCATGCTATACTATAACTTTTTCACTTTTTTCCAACATACTATACTATGTTTTTTTTTAATCACTTTTTTCGACATACTATGGGTTTTTTGGACATGCTATACGATGACTTTTTTATCAGTTTGTTTTGACATACTATAGCATTGCTTTTTTCGACATAATATACTATGGCTTTTTTATCACTTTTTTCGACATACTAAACTATGGCTTTTTTATCACATTTTTTTCAAAATACTATACTATGGCTTTTTTTGGACATGCTATACTATGACTTTTTGTCACTTTTTTCGACTTAATATACTATGGCTTTTTTATCACTTTTTTTGGACATACTATACTATGACTTTTTTAACACTTTTTCTCGAAATACTATACTATGGCTTTTTTTATCACTTTTTTGACATTCTATACTATGGCTTTTTTCCCCCCTTTTTTCAACATACAATACTATGGCTTTTTCCCTTTGTTCGACATACTACCCAGATAGCAATTTATCTTTGGCCCAAATGTGGCCCACATATGTAGTTCTCTTATGGCCCACATTTGGCCTTGAATGACGGCGCTGACCTCAGGTGAGTGTGGCTCCCGAAACTCAGCCACAGGTCCCCCTAATGTGGCCCACATATGGCCCACATATGCAGTTCTCTTATGGCCCACGTTTGGCTGAATGACGGCGTTGACTCAGGGTGAGTGTGGCTGCCGAAACTCAGCCACAGGTCCCCCTCATGTGGGCCAGATCTGTAGCCCAAATATGGCCCACATATGCGGTACTCTTATGGCCCACATTTGGCCTTGAATGACGGCGTTGACTCAGGGTGAGTGTGGCTGCCGAAATTCAGCCACAGGTCCCCCTTATGTGGGCCAGATCTGTAGCCCAAATATGGCCCACATATGCAGTACTCTTATGGCCCACATTTGGCCTTGAATGACGGCGTTGACTCAGGGTGAGTGTGGCTGCCAAAATTCAGCCACAGGTCCCCCTTATGTGGGCCAGATCTTTAGCCCAAATATGGCCCACATATGCAATTCTCTTATGGCCCACATTTGGCCTTGAATGATGGCGTTGACTCAGGGTGAGTGTGGCTGCCAAAACTCAGCCACATGTCCAATCTTATATGGGCCATGTGTCTGGTGTGTTGTGGATCAGGTGTGGGCCAAATCACAGCCAGAGGAATTTACCACAGCTTTACCTTAAATTGGCCAGATGTCAGGCATCTCAAGGGCCAGATGTGTACCAGATCAAGGCCATACCATAAGTTTACCCTACATCACCATATATCTGGCATGTTGTGGCCAGAGGAAATTTACCACAGCTTCACCTTAAACCACCAGTTTTGCATTACCAAAATACCTAGCCCAACAAGGCTATAATGGGTTCTTCCCTGGCCTATGCCCCATCCCACCACCAACTCTGGTAGTTTGGTTCAGTAGTCCTACTGACAAACTTGCAGACCAGCAAAGGTTACTGAGAGTTTTAATATTGAAATGTAAAAGACTACAGATAGTTACCCAGTTTAAAATGTAACTATTTTAATTACTCTATCAAAGTAGTGAAACTTATTACATCCGATTACTTTTTAGTATTAGTATTCTAACATGTTTCAAACCGGGCTATACAGCTGAATAACTGTATTTAAACCAGGCAGTTTAAACCTCATGATTGTACCAACATAGTCAGACTTGCAAAAATGCAATGCATTATCTACATATAAGCTTCTCAAAAAGAATATTTTTATATGTAACTCCATTGTAATCACCGATATTTGATAAGTAATTCTAAATGAATTACATTTTTCCTCAGTGACTCTAGCAGCTAAAACATTTATTTTGCTCTTGAACAGTGATCTATAGAACCCAGGATATTACTGAACCAGCAGCTATCAGGGTGTGGTGGATGACTTATGTGCATTCACAGACTCAAGCAGTTAAGAAGAATGTAACCACAAGTTGTGATACTTGCTAGCCCTAACCCTGCACCCAGAGAACATCTAGTGCACACTCAGTTATTGCAGTAATGAAAATCAGACAGGTGTATGGTAAAAGTTAGCTTGAAAATAAAGTGTTTAGGCAGCTTTGACTGAATTTTGTAATTCTTTTTATTTGCATGTGCTCCTCATACATAACTAATATATCTATATATATATATATATATATATATATATATATATATATATACATATCTATATATATATATACATATCTATATCTATATATAACTCTGGAGTGGATAAAGAAAGATAATTAACCAACAAAAGCAAGTGAAATCTACAATTAACAAAAAGAACAATTTTTAGACCAGGTTATTCGTTGCACGCTGCCTGGCACGCCGTCCTCCATCTCTATCTCCAGCAAGATGAAGCCATCTCTTAACCCATTGCTCAACTTCTTGGTCAGTGGATGTCGCAGTCAGGCGGTTTCTTCTCACTGCCTCTAAAATGAGATACAGCAAGAATACCGTTGCATGGTTAGATTTAGTATCCTAAAAATGTTGTCAGAAGTTATACTTTTTTGTAGGCTTTCAGCAAAGATTTTACTCTAACAAATGGACCAACTACATATACATCATATCCATACTGTTGTCAAACAATCCAAAACTGTGAAAAGTGGAAAGCAGCAACCGTGGGACTTAAAAAAACATAAGTATGCTGTAGCTTCAACTTCCACCTCTTTTACTTCTGACAGTACCACTACTACAAGCAGTACAATGCGCTAAAAGTTAATGAAATCTGTGACAAAATCCCACACCACCAAGACTCACCATTGATTATTCCTTTAAGAGTAAGGGTCTTAAATGCTCCTTTGCCATTAACTCCTTTCCAGTTCAGCTGTCTGGCAACTTCATTGGTCAAGAGGTATCCCATCATCCTACAAACAGTATCCTTGACAGCTGTACCCCCTCTTTGTGCCAAGGTAGTTGTCTAATAGAAAAGGGAAAAGGCACCAGTAATTAAATGACTCATAAGCAGAGGTGGGTAGAGTAGCCAAAAATTGTACTCAAGTAAAAGTACTGTTACTTCAGAATAATGACTCAATGTAAAAGTAAAAAGTAGGCATCCAAATAATTTCTTAAGAGTAAAAAAGTACTTGGTGAAAAAACTACTCAAGTAATGAGTAACGTCTTTATTTTTACCACATCAAATGTATATAATAATAATAATAAATAGAATTTATATAGCGCTTTTCATAGACTCAAAGTCTATGAAAAGTAGTATAGTAGTAGTAGTAGTAGTAGTGTATATATATATATATATATATATATATATATATATATATATATATATATATATATAATGTTTAAAACATGTTTATATGCTTTCAGAAAGAAAGGCTGTTGTCAGGTAAAAATGTCACAGTCAAAGAGGCTGAAGCTAAAAGTTGACGTGGAAAGCCGCTTTAATGATGAATGGACTGATAAGCAGGCTACCATTCATACTGTATTCCTCATTTGCAATGAAATGATGCTGTTGCAAAATAATACAACTAGCATCATCATCAAGAATGAAGAACGCGAAGGTAACGATCACGTCATTCACGTGCATATTAAGTAGCCACATGTATCTGTTTTGGTCTTATAATACATCCACAGGTTACTGCTCCAGGAGAGAGGACGGTTCGCTCAGCCAGCAGTTAAGTTTATATTATATATATTATTTAGAATTTGTCCAAATTTCTAGATTCCCGGCAAACTAAGATAAACAGTTACTACAAACCGACAGCTTTTGTTTTAGCTTGTTGGTAAAAAAAAAAATCACTATTTGCAGAGTTGTGTTAGTGTAAAACAGCGCAGTGGACAGAGCAGACAGAGCAGATTGAAATATCTCTTTCTACATGTTTATGCCGGTCTATACAGGTGAGTGCATTGATAAGTATTGACTTTTTACTCAGGAAGGTTTTATTGTAGCCCACTTACAGTAACGAGACCAGCGTCTTCCCAGTCAGGCGCTGCATGTTTTAACACACACACTCAGCTGTGTGTGTGTGTGGCGCGCAGGCAAGAATCTCGTCATGTGAATAGAGATACAAATACAGGGGCTAGGTTTGTGCTCTACCTGTGTAATGTTACCTGCTGTAAATGTTTGAAATGCTAAATAACAGAACGCATTTTTTCCTCTTTACATTTTCTGAATTCATGATTATTCTGCGGGCCAGACTAAAAGCTTTGGCGGGCCGGTTTGACGATAGTTAGTTGGTTTAGCAGAAGTCTCTCTCTCTGTCAAAATAAAACATTAAATGAGGCGTACGTGGGGGGGATAAAAACAATGACACATAGAATACCAAAGAGGTAAAAAGAAAAAGTAACAAGCTCATTGTAGCCTAATGTAGCGGAGTAAGAGTACAGTTTCTTCTTCACAAATCTACTCAAGTATAGTGATTTAAAACTACTCCTAGAAGTATAATTTTTTCAAAAACGTACTCAAGTAAATGTAACGGAGTAAATGTAACTTGTTACTACCCACCTTTGCTCATAAGCAATCAACATTTATAGTAAATCAGAATTTGCCATAGATCAATACATCATCCACACAGTATAATCTACAAAAACAAGCTATAATAGGGATGAAAAGAAACAACATACTTACATTCACATAAGATGTACTGATATTGTCATGACTCATAGATTGAAGGAAATGTGGGTAAATGTTTTTAATTTGAACATGTTTTAAATCATAGCTAGATCAATAGATAGGTAGATAGATTTCAGTTGTGCACTTGCTCATATACATATATGCAAATAAATAAATAAATAGATCGATCAAAGGATGTTAAACAAAAAACAATAAAAAGCGTGGTGTGAAACAGGATGTGCATGTGCTCAATAAAATATACATTACCAGATTTTTCTTGAACTCCTGATCCTGCAACTGCCCCTCCAAAACCTGCAGATCATGTAGGCTTGCCATAGGAAATGTTTCTGGTGGCAGATATGAGCTCTCCTCTGCAGTCCCCTGTAAGTCATACACCAGTTTCACCAATATTCCCATCTGTTCCTTAATCACTTCTTGATTGGTCAGGATGGTTCGTATCACAGCTAAAGCAAAAACATTAGGTCAAATGGTATGATGTAGTCGAGGTACGTATATACATTGCATGCATGCAGGCTTTTTTTTCATGATGAAAAAATATTGACCCTTATTGATTATTTTTGAGCTACATTTTTAGTTGCTTTTTGTGTTTAGCATTACATACACATCTTGTTTGATGGCAAAGACTTTGCTCACAAATGTTAAGAAGATCCTTATTATGTTTATTGAAGATGCTTGTGATTAATACATTTTCGTCTTGCAGCCTTTTCAATGCTATTTTATACTGTACAATGTTCTACATCTTGTGACATTGCACTTTCAAAGCCATCTTCAGTTTAGCATTAGCTTTTTAAAAAACCTTTACCAGTATGTACCTGTCATTTTATGCATTTCATTATTTAATGCAACTCAAACACAGTACATTCAACATAAAAAACGGCATTAATGTATAACGGCACATAAAGAAAAGATGAATAGAATATAGACCAGGGGTCACCAACATGGTGCCCACCAGCACCAGGTACCCCCCAAGGACCACATGAGTAGCCCTCAGGCCTGTTCTAAAAATGAAAAGTGAATATTGATATTATCTGTTAAACAGATAATATCAATACGGTATTCAATTTTCATATCATTGTTGATAATTATTGTGAGAAATCATTAACATGATCAGTGTCTTCACATAGATGAGTATCATTAATCATTAATAATCGTATATAACTAAAGGCAAACTGAGCACATTTTTTATTTCAGAAGAGTGTATCAAACTGGTAGCCCTTCGTATGACTTAGCTCTCAGTTTCAAAAAGGTTGGTGACCCCTGATATAGCTAGCTAGACGGTGCCGTTGATTACAGATGAACAGTGAACTCAGCATGAATGACGGAGGACCTTAACATTTTCCGTGATTGTAAAAAAACAAAACAAAAACAGCCAATGTCGAAAACGCGACTTCTGGTGCCAGTGTACTGAGACCTTATACATATAACGGCCTCCTGTTAACCAGCTTTCCACGTTAGAAGAAGAGAAAAAAAAGAGTGGTTGGGGGACTTTGCGCGGCAAAGAAGAAAAAAGCGCCATTAGCGCGGCTGCTGAACTTAACTGTAAACACCTTACATTTAAGGGATAATGGCAAAAATGCAAAAAAAAATTCTTAATATCGACAAACGTTGGTTTAAAGATTTTATATGTATACCGCCCTGTCTTTTCGGGAGGGTCAGTTTGAAGACCAGTAACGTTATGTCAACTAAAATACTATCTAGAACATTAACTGAGTTCAAATAAAAACAAACTGAATACCGCGATTCGGGCATTTCTTGTGCTTTATAAAATAAAAAAAATCAACACATTTCTAGTATACGCATATGACGGTTTAATAAAAGAACTTTGAATTAATTTAGAGATATACTCACACAGTAGAGTTGCTTGGTGCTCCTTCGCTCGCTGTCAAGAGGAAAAGAAAGAAAATCCGCCCGTGACCTAGAGCTGCCGTTAGACGTGTCCACGTCAGGACGTGCCTCGTCGTGGCCCGCCTATTTTTTGCCTTACGCTGCCTCTGATTGGTCTATTCTAACCCTAACCAATCCAATTTTTTTACATTTAAACTAGGTTACTTTATTGGTTAACCTTTGCTTTATGAATCCACATAAATTAGATCAATTGATTTTAAATTGTTTGTTCATTTAGTCAAAAGTGTTACCATGAGGAGTGACTGATGGTAGCAGGGACATTAAATATGTATTTTACAAAATTAAAGCTACCTCAAACCATGTTGCTAATCATGCTAAACTCACTAAAATATGTAAATTAATCAATTTTTTTTCACATTTCTCTTTTTATAAAATAAGTCATTCCATTATGTTATCCACTTCATAAATACTAGCTAATAGCCTTGCATGGAATTATGAGATAAATGAGACATTTTAAAGGGACAGCATTTTACCAAGTGTCTTACATGGATGTATTAAGAGAACTGCATACAATGTTCGGCAGGAAGCCCGTACGTTCCAATGAGAGTGCTCAAAAGTGCATAAAGCCATAGACAGTATATAAAATGGGCCGACAGATCCCGTTGCTCTGGACGGAGACGAGTGTAGTCTATTAGAAGCACTTTTCCGGTGATGGTTGAGCATTACTGAGCGTTACTGCGCAGCCTCAAACTGAGCTTGATGACGTAGATGAGACGTGAGCAACGTGTCTGAACGTTGTAAGTCTTCTGGTAGCTGTGCCAAGAGAAATCTCAATCATTCCCAATCTATCAGAGACGGAGAGCGTAGGTATATGTAAGGAGATAACATAGGCACAGGATAATTATTGATAACTTAAATGCTAGTTAACATTAGTAATTAAACTAAACAGCTGATGTAAGTCCAAACTGCCTGTGAGCTTCTCCTGTACTGTACGGTAATTCATCTATGCAACGGTGAGTTATGACCCAACCGTTAGCCTATTTTTATAAAAACGTCTGCTACGGAGCCATAACGTGAGGTACAAGGTAATGGAGCCTTTCATTCACTCACATTGTCGTGTTTCTTTAGAAATAAACAATTAACAAATGAAGTCTTTAAACGCTTCAGATATAAAGTTATTGGCCAAAATGAATGGCAGTCAATGGGGGGGGGGGGGGGGGGGGGGGGGGATGGTTTGGGTAGCATAAAATGGCGCCATAGCGGCTTCGCTCTGAGGAGGCAGGCTTGCCCCTTTGCATAAAGCAAATGGAGCTTGCATCTTCCGCATTGTTGGCCCATGACGTCACGATGGATACGCACACTAGCTTTTTTCTAAGCCTGGAGACAGAACAGTGGGCAAATAAATTAAAATTAAAAAGAAATGAAAAAACTTCTTTGGACATATAGTTATCATTCATTTGAAGGCAAGGGGAAAAATGCTATCTAAAATTAACAAGTAAAGTAAAAAGTAAAAATATAAATGAACTAATAATGATGGAAAAATGCTTTTAATTCAACCTTCTGTAGGTATCTAAAGGAAAAATGTTTCCTTTTTATTAAGTCTTAAAACTGTTTGGAATTGATTGATTTGAAAAAAAAATGTAATTAAAGATTTATAAAACTACATTTCTTATTAATTATTTAAATAAAATATTAATTAACTCATAGATTGTCTTTCTACATTTATTTAAGGAGAAACAACATACAATTATTACAGTAAAAGTCAATAATTAAAAGATTTGTCTATTCCAGTGTCATACGAATATTCTGCTGTTGTAGTCAATCTTCAACATTTTATGCATTTTGTGGTCTGAGATGCTTTTGTGCACATGCACCACTGTGGCTAATTGATTTGATGACACCAGTGCAGTGTCATCATGGGCCAGTGTCAATCAAAATAAATAATATAAATAGCCTAGATTTATTTGCCTCATGACATTACTATGTACAGGACATAACTCTTTCCCAGTGTATCATATTAAGGCTATCTGCTCTACAAGACAGGCCAGCATAGGCCTACTCCATAAAATTCTGTCTGGCTCACACAGCCCTTGTTGTAACCCTGACTCTTTACATTGGTAACACATGTGGCCCAAACAACATTTGCCACAAGCAGTCTCCTTACATTTGGGCCACGCCTGGCCCACATGACAGTTGCCGTAACCCAGGTTGGGGCCGGCTCCTTAAATTTGGGCCACATCTGGCCCATACGACACTCGCCATAAGTTAAGTCAGGCCTGGCTCATTTCATTTGGGCCACATCTGGCCCAAATGACAGTTGCCGTAACCCAGGTTGGGCTTAGCTCCTTATAGTTGGGCCACGTCTGGCCCATACGACACTCGCCATAAGTTAAGTCAGGCCTGGCTCATTTCATTTGGGCCACATCTGGCCCACATGACAGTTGCCATAACCCAGGTCGGGCTTGGCTCCTTACATTTGGGCCAGGTCTGGCACAGATGACCCTCACCGTAACCAAGGTTGGGACCGGCTCCTTAAATTTGGGCCACATCTGGCCCACACGACACTCACCGTAAGTTAAGTCAGGCCCGGCTCATTTCATTTGGGCCATATCTGGCCCACATGACAGTTGCCGTAACCCAGGTTGGGCTTAGCTCCTTATAGTTGGGCCACGTCTGACCCATACGACACTCGCCATAAGTTAAGTCAGGCCTGGCTCATTTCATTTGGGCCACATCTGGCCCACATGACAGTTGCCATAACCCAGGTCGGGCTTGGCTCCTTACATTTGGGCCAGGTCTGGCACAGACGACCCTCACCGTAACCAAGGTTGGGACCGGCTCCTTAAATTTGGGCCACATCTGGCCCACACGACACTCACCGTAAGTTAAGTCAGGCCTGGCTCATTTCATGTGGGCCACATCTGGCCCACATGACACTTGCCATAACCCAGGTCGAGCTTGGCTCCTTACATTTGGGCCAGGTCTGGCACACACGACCCTCACCGTAACCAAGGTTGGGGCCGGCTCCTTAAATTTGGGCCACATCTGGCCCACACGACACTCACCGTAACCCAGGTCAGGCTTGGCTCCTTATAGTTGGGCCAGGTCTGGCCCACATGACACTTGCCATAAGTTAAGTCAGGCCTGGCTCATTTCATTTGGGCCACATCTGGCCCACATGACACTCGCCATAACCCAGGTCGGGTTTGGCTCCTTATAGTTGGGCCACATCTGGCCCACATGACACTCACCGTAACCCAGGTCGGGTTTGGCTCCTTATAGTTGGGCCAGGTCTGGCCCACATGACACTCACCGTAACCGAAGTCGGGGCCGGCTCCTTAAATTTGGGCCACATCTGGCCCACACGACACTCACCGTAACCCAGGTCGGGCTTGGCTCCTTATAGTTGGGCCAGGTCTGGCCCACATGACACTCGCCATAAGTTATGTCAGGCCTGGCTCATTTCATTTGGGCCACATCTGGCTCACATGACAGTTGCCGTAACCCAAGTTGGGTGCGGCTGGTTACAAGTGGGCCACATCTGGCCCACTCGACATTTGCCATTGCCGGAACTGAGCCGTAAGTGCCAAAAGTGGCCCAAATTTGGCCCAAATGTGTCTGCTATCTGGGTATACTATGGCTTTTTCAGTTTTTAGACATACTATACTATGACTTTTTTATCACTTTTTTGACATAATATACTATGGCTTTTTTCGACATACTATACTATGTATTTTTTCACGTTTTTCGTCATACTATACTATGGCTTTTGCACTTTTTTAGACATACTATACTATGGCTTTTGCACTTTTTTAGACATACTATACTATGACTTTTTTATCACTTTTTTTCGACATGCTATACTATTACTTTTTTATCACTTTTTTTGACATACTATACTACTGCTTTTTTCGACATGCTATACTATGACTTTTCTATCACTTTTTTGACATACTATACTACTGCTTTTTTCGACATACTATACTATACTATGGCTTTTCTATACATTTTTGCGACATTATACTATGACTTTTTCATCACTTTTTTGAAATGCTATGCCTTCTATATTCCAAGATTTTTCATGAATTACTAAACCTTTTTTTGATACACTATACCATATGCTTGTATATGGGACAAGGTGGCCAAGTGGTTAAGGTGATGGACTGCTAGTCCATTCTTCTCTGCACGCATGGGTTTGAATCCCATTCTTGTCGATTCAGTGTCTGTTCTCCACCAACTGAATCTCATAAGTCTTAAGTCTTAAAAAATTTAGTCATAGTCATAGTCATATAGTAGTATGAAGTCACTGCCACATTTTTTTCTATACTCTGACATTTAACGACACACTATATGATGACTTTTTAAAACGGACTATACTAAGGCTTTTTCATCACTTTCTTCGACATGCTATACTATGGCTTTTTTATCACTTTTTTGACATTCTATACTATGGCTTTTTTCCCTTTTTTCAACATACAATACTATGGCTTTTTTCCCCTTTTTTCAACATACTATACTATGGCATGTTTTCACTTTATTCCAACATGCTATACCATGACTTTGTTTTTATCACTTTTTTGACATATTATACTACTGCTTTTTTCAACATACTATACTATGGCATTTTTCACTAATTTCGACATACTATGGCTTTTTTGGACATGCTATACTATGACTTTTTTATCAGTTTATTTGACATACTATACTATTGCTTTTTTCGACATAGTATACTATGACTTTCTTATCAGTTTTTTTGACATACTATACCATTGCTTTTTTCGACATACTATACTATGGCTTTTTTATAACTTTTTTCGACATACTATAACTTTTTTTCACTTTTTTCGACATACTATACTATCGCTTTTTTCGACATGCTATACTATGACTTTTTGTCACTTTTTTCAACATACTATACTATGGCTTTTTTCACTAATTTCGACATACTATACTATGGCTTTTTTTGACATACTATACTATGGCTTTTTTCACTTTTTTGACACACTATACTATGGCTTTTTTCGACATTCTATACTATTACTTTTTTATCACTTTTTTCAACATGCTATACTATGACTTTTTTATCACTTTTTTCCGAAATACTATACTATGGGTTTTTAACCACTTTTTTCAACATACTATACTATGGCTTTTTTAAATCATTTTTGTCGACTTACTATACTATGTTTTTTTTTATCACTTTTTTCGACATACTATACGGTATATACCATTGCTTTTTTCAACATACTATACTATGACTTTTTGTCACTTTTTTCAACATACTATAATATGGCTTTTTTGGACATGCTATACTATGACTTTTTTTATCAGTTTTTATTACATACTATACTATTGCTTTTTTCAACATACTATACTATGACTTTTTTCGACCTACTATACTATGGCTGTTTTGGACATGCTATACTATGACTTTTTTATGAGTTTATTTGACATACTATACTATTGCTTTATTCAACATACTATACTATGGCTTTTTTATAAATTTTTGCCTCATTATATTTTGACCTTTTAATCACTTTTTTCGACATACTATACTATCGCTTTTTTCGACATGATATACTATGGCTTTGTTATCATTTTTTAGACATACTATACTATGGCTTTTTTCAACATACTATAGGCCTACTATGTCTTTTTTATAACTTTTTTCGACATACTATACTATGGCTTCTTCATCACTTTTTTCAACATACTACACTATGGCTTTTTTATTACTATTTTTGACATACTATACTAGGGCTTTTTTATCACTTTTTTCGACATACTATACTATTGCTTTTTTCAGCATACTATACTATGGCTGTTTTATGTTTATTTTCAACATACCATACTATAACTTATTTCACCATACTAAACTGTGACTTTTTATCACTGTTTTCGACATAGTATACTGTGACATATGTGAACATACTATCCTATGACTTCATACTATACTATTGCTTTTTTTGACAGACTATGCTATGGCTTTTTTGGACATGCTATACTATGACTGTTTATCGTTTTTTTGGAATACTATACTATGGCTTTTTTCACTTATTTCGACATACTATACTATGGCTTTTTTATCACTTTTTTTCGAAATACTATACTATGGCTTTTTAACCACTTTTTCAACATACTATGCTATGGCTTTTTTAAATCATTTTTGTTGACTTACTATACTATGTTTTTTTTTCACTTTTTTCGACATGCTATACTATGGCTTTTTTTATCACTTTTTTCGACATACTATACGGTATATACCATTGCTTTTTTCAACATACTATACTATGGCTTTTTTCAACATGCTATACTATGACTTTTTTATCACTTTTTTCCGAATTACTATACTATGGGTTTTTAACCACTTTTTTCAACATACTATACTATGGCTTTTTTAAATCATTTTTGTCGACTTACTATACTATGTTTTTTTTTTATCACTTTTTTCGACATACTATATGGTATATACCATTGCTTTTTTCAACATACTATACTATGGCTTTTTTCGACATACTATACTATGACTTTTTGTCACTTTTTTCGACATGCTATACTATGGCTTTTTTTATCACTTTTTTCGACATACTATACCATTGCTTTTTTCGACATACTATACTATCGCTTTTTTCGACATGATATACTATGGCTTTGTTAACATTTTTTAGATATACTATACGTTGGCTTTTCAATAATTTTTTTGACATGCTATACTATAACTTTTTCATCACTTTTTTAGACATACTATACTATGGCTTTTTTCAACATACTATAGGCCTACTATGTCTTTTTTATAACTTTTTTCGACATACTATACTATGGCTTCTTCATCACTTTTTTCAACATACTACACTATGGCTTTTTTATTACTATTTTTGACATACTATACTAGGGCTTTTTTTATCATTTTTTTCGACATACTATACTATTGCTTTTTTCAGCATACTATACTATGGCTGTTTTATGTTTATTTTCAACATACCATACTATAACTTATTTCACCATACTAAACTGTGACTTTTTATCACTGTTTTCGACATAGTATACTGTGACATATGTGAACATACTATCCTATGACTTCATACTATACTATTGCTTTTTTTGACACACTATGCTATGGCTTTTTTGGACATGCTATACTATGACTGTTTATCGTTTTTTTGGAATACTATACTATGGCTTTTTTCACTTATTTCGACATACTATACTATGGCTTTTTTATCACTTTTTTTCGAAATACTATACTATGGCTTTTTAACCACTTTTTCAACATACTATGCTATGGCTTTTTTAAATCATTTTTGTTGACTTACTATACTATGTTTTTTTTTCACTTTTTTCGACATGCTATACTATGGCTTTTTTTTATCACTTTTTTCGACATACTATACGGTATACCATTGCTTTTTTCAACATACTATACTATGGCTTTTTTCAACATGCTATACTATGACTTTTTTATCACTTTTTTCCGAATTACTATACTATGGGTTTTTAACCACTTTTTTCAACATACTATACTATGGCTTTTTTAAATCATTTTTGTCGACTTACTATACTATGTTTTTTTTATCACTTTTTTCGACATACTATACGGTATATACCATTGCTTTTTTCAACATACTATACTATGGCTTTTTTCTACATACTATACTATGACTTTTTGTCACTTTTTTCGACATGCTATACTATGGCTTTTTTTATCACTTTTTTCGACATACTATACCATTGCTTTTTTCGACATACTATACTATCGCTTTTTTCGACATGATATACTATGGCTTTGTTATCATTTTTTAGATATACTATACGTTGGCTTTTCAATAATTTTTTTGACATGCTATACTATAACTTTTTCATCACTTTTTTAGACATACTATACTATGGCTTTTTTCAACATACTATAGGCCTACTATGTCTTTTTTATAACTTTTTTCGACATACTATACTATGGCTTCTTCATCACTTTTTTCAACATACTACACTATGGCTTTTTTATTACTATTTTTGACATACTATACTAGGGCTTTTTTTTATCATTTTTTTCGACATACTATACTATTGCTTTTTTCAGCATACTATACTATGGCTGTTTTATGTTTCTTTTCAACATACCATACTATAACTTATTTCACCATACTAAACTGTGACTTTTTATCACTGTTTTCGACATAGTATACTGTGACACAGGGCTCTCAAGTGTCACGCATTGAGCGTGACAGTCACTCATTTCGGTCTTTTGTCACGCACTCCCGCCACACATTGTATTTCTCACGCAGAAAAACTATTTATAATATATTTAATATGCCGCAGTGCTCAACATTTCTCTGGCCGCGCCACTCTCAATATGGAACCGGCAGAAATCAAGTGTCTCCCCTGGAGATCTTAGTCGAGCCTGCCGCTTATCAATCAGCCAATCAAAAAAAACAAAGAAAGGGGATACACCAGACGCGGCTTCAGCTGATTTTGCCGAGGCTTCGGCTCGAATGTTTTGAGTGTAGTAGCCCTGAATGTATTTTGAAAAGTTGACTGACAAATATGAAACGTGGCTTAGTGTCCACTCTCACTGTAAAAAGCTGCAGCTTCAGGTTTATGGACCCGCTCTGCTGTGGAGATGCTGCGGCAGATGTGACGCGTTTGAGCTCCGTTAATTCTGTTCTCCACCTCCGACGTAGAGCAGCGTTCAGCCACTTCACTAAACTTTGTCTCATTCAGAGACCCAGACGTGGATCTGGTCTGTCAGAAGGTCTAGGTCTACCGTATCAGCAGAGCAATCACGTAATGCATAGCAGACTATTGTGCAGGTAGATTTTTTTCTGAAATATTGTGACTTTATTCTTGTAATAGCCTATTATCACTTTATTTTTCACAAAATATCACGACTCCTCCAAATCTCAGAGAGCATGGGATGAGTTATATTTTGAATGTGCAAAAGTTTTGGACATGAGCAGAAATCTTGCTCAAACACATCCATCCAGGGGTTTATTAATCCATTAAAATTAATAATATATAATTGAGGTGAATAATTGTCATATGCACATTTAAGGAGGTTACTTCCCCAACAAAAGATGCAAAAGAGAAGGTAAGAGTAAATAATGCCTAAGCTACATGTGTGCTGACTCAGATATAATTAGGAAAGTTGATTCAAAGGAGAATAAATAGTTGAAAGCAATGCAGAATACCTGAGAGCCTTACTGCAATATATTCCATTATGTTTTTATATTTGAATTGTAATTTGTGTCCCTTTACATAAAGATATTTCCAGCATATTGATTCAGAAAAATGTCACTCTTGCCTGTCTTCAAAACTTTTCATATTTGTCAATCAACTTTTCAAAATACATTCAGGGCTACTACACTCAAAACATTCGAGCCGAAGCCTCGGCAAAATCAGCTGAAGCCGCGTCTGGTGTATCCCCTTTCTTTGTTTTTTTTGATTGGCTGATTGATAAGCGGCAGGCTCGACTAAGATCTCCAGGGGAGACGCTTGATTTCTGCCGGTTCCATATTGAGAGTGGCGCGGCCAGAGAAATGTTGAGCGCTGCGGCATATTAAATATATTATAAATAGTTTTTCTGCGTGAGAAATACAATGTGTGGCGGGAGTGCGTGACAAAAGACCGAAATGACTGTCACGCTCAATGCGTGACACTTGAGAGCCCTGGAGTGGGCGGCGCAGTCCCGCGGGTCTGCTCGCGTCCATTATGCTCCAGCACGCGCTTTGGCTACCCTGTTACCAGCACTGAATACATGGGAGTAAACGTGAAACATAAAACACAATATGGTTAACTGTACTAAATAATAACAACACTAACAAAACTTTGGGGGCTTTTTTACAAGCAGCAGTTATTTAAGCCGGTGTGTGGCAATTACTGTACTAATAAACATGGTTACAATATGTCAGGCAAATGTTAAATTTAAACTCTTCATAGTTTAGCTAGCTAACTTTCAACATCATCGATTGATTCCTTAACTAGCTAGATCGTCTAGCTAGTTTCATATGACCAAATATATTCACTAGCTTTATAACTGGGCCCACTATTGGTTTACGCAGCGCTTAATAATATTTCAGACTCAGACTGCAAATTCCATACAAAGACCAGGCGAGTTGATGTTATAAGGCTGATTAACAAGCTAGCTAAGTTAGCATCGCTGTTTGCAGTTAGCACGCTCTAAAAAGTTGCAAGGTGTCAATGCCACCATAACACAAATAAACACATTGAATAAATGTACAGTAAATGCACTGCAACAATGATGTTGAAACATAAATGTCATTTATCTGACGACAAAGTCCTAATAATGTCACTTACCCAGAGGAATTTCAAGTAGATTGTGCCAGAGCCGATTGTGCCAAACGTGACCGTCTCTTGTCTGAAACATTTGACTGTACTGTATATTTCTTGACCTTTTATATACTGTCTATGTTCTTGACAGTGTAGCTACTTCTTCATGTATTAACCGCAGTTGTCATCTCTACGTGTTGTATTACTGCCATCTACTGGAGACTGCTGGGATCGTCACTTAACACCGCCATCTCCTGGAGACTGCTGGGATTGTCACTGGAGACACGAATCGATTTTGTCCACAAAACGGCGCGGAAAAACAGTCTCAAAAGGTCCACAAGTATAGAAGGAGATATACACATACAAATCTCTCTGCATTTATTTGTGCATTGTACTTACAGACACGGATCTGTACTTACAGACACGGATCTGTCTGCATTTATTTGTGAATTGTACTTACAGACACGGATCTGTACTTACAGACACGGATCTGTCTGCATTTATTTGTGAATTGTACTTACAGATACGGATCTGTACTTACAGACACGGATCTGTACTTACAGAGTTACAAAATGTTATGATACTGTTTTAGCACCATACAGTTAGCTACTGTTAGCTAACGTTAAGGGATATCGGGTAACGTTAGCCTAACGTTAGTTAACGTTATGGTTAGCCAAATTACGGTAACATTAAATTATGGAACAACAGACAGTAAATTAACTTAGCTACCGCAACTGACACGGCTAGCTAACGTTATTCAGATTCAGTCAGATTAGTACATGTAGCTAGCTAGCTAGAGCACGGATATTTTAATTTTAAATGAATGTGAAAAAGGGCGGCTAGTGCGATGTTAGCCTGATCTAACGGCTCTAGCGTTACTTTAAACCATGACATGGCATACTTTACTAACTAATATTGTTATTTGTCAGATGAACACCAACTTCCACATGCGAAAACATCGACATATTTCGTATTAACGTTACGTTAAGATGAAATAGTGCTTACCGTGGGGTTTTGACAGCAGCAACGAAGCAGTCTCCATCCTATTGATTCCTACCCTACCCGTCGTATAGGTCGTATACTGCCAATTTTTCCCTTCCTGTGGCGCGAATATGTTGCTGGGCAGAATTCAGATTCATAGTCCGTCACATCAACAGTGTGTGTGTAGTAAAGACATCCAGACGCTCGTTTAATGATGCTTCCAAATGACCCGCGAACAACTGAGGAACTTTTAAGACATCGTTCCGACATAGTTAATACGTCGCTGCGATGTATATATTTCCAGGGGCGGACTGGCCATCTGTGTGATCTGGAGAATCACAGAACGGCCGGTACTCCAGGACGGCCGGCGGGCCGGCCCACCACCCGCCACCCATGCAGTCATCACCTGTTTTTTCCCCCACTAATCTGTTTCACACTCCAGTACTGTAGGTGGCAGCAATGCACCTTTAAGTTGGATGCCAACTGGCCGTGGCCGCCAAGTAAGGAGAAGAAGAAGTGGAAGAGGAGGAAGAGAAACCAACAGCAAGGACGTTAGATCATGGATGTATTAAGAGAACGCGTTAGATAGAAGCATAGAAACAAACAAACAATATGCATAATGCGGCCGCGGGTAAAAAAACGGAAAGAAAAGGGTGGGGCTGAGAAGGCGAGAGAAAAAAAAATGCGGAATTTAGATACTGAAGCCGCTAAATGTCGCAAACTAACTGAAATATTTAGCAGCACAGCCAGCAGTGAAGAAGTGAGCCAGACAGCTATGCAGCAACAGGCCACCAGTGATGAGGGACAGAAAGATGAGCTGGTCTCACAGGCAGATACAGGGCAAGTAAGTATGGAACATGAGGAGAAAGAGAGTTACTCGCTAGGGATGATGTTAGGAAGTGATATTCAGGTTGCTACATTTTTAATGATTATAGTAGTTAAAACAGCTAAACAACATTTTAGCTGTAAAATGCGACATGCAGTAGC
Organism: Gymnocephalus cernua; assembly: GCA_023631565.1. NCBI lineage: Eukaryota > Metazoa > Chordata > Actinopteri > Perciformes > Percidae > Gymnocephalus > Gymnocephalus cernua. The sequence goes on from CM042443.1 coordinate 15,362,690, forward strand.
TAATATTAAGAAATATGTTGTGCTTTTACTTTTAAAAATGTTGGTAACGTTACAGTTAATGCTTAAAACTTTGAAGATTTTGAATACAGAAGTTACATTTGTAATGGTGTATTTTCATTTAGATGTGTTATTATTTGTGCAGTAAGATTAATTACTGCAAAAATAATTAAGATTATTAAGTAATAAATTCATTTTAAGACAGCATGGAATAGATTGTATAATAGATTGTATTGCATATTACACAATCTATTCCATGCTGTCTATGTATCTATATGTTTTTTTTAATCCATTCCATCATTTGTTTATTCAAGTTGAGCTTAGACCAAGAACAGAGAAAGACACCCACTCCAGCGGGTCAGTGAAAGTAAAGAGATTAAACATTTGTAGTGTTCCCTGGACACAGACCAGTCAGAGACATTAAAAAGGAGTTCCACAGTATTGCAGGTGAATGATGTAAACCATTTGAAATGAAAGATTATGAATTATAATTATGTTAATGATGGTGCTGCAGCCTCAGAATGGGATTAGTAGCCTAGGACGTTTTCGCCCGCAGTATTGCACCTAAATGAAATAGATTTTCAGTAATATTAGCTTATGATTAAATATGATATACATTATATTGGAATATACGCATTTACTTTAGCAGCAATTTTCTCCAACGCAAATTCTCTCTCTTGCAGCAGCCGCTGTGTTGCTTTTTTAACTAAATACATGTTCAAACTCGCATATGTGTGCATGAGTATGTCCACCGACCCGTTTGTTTGTGGTTGTTGCCATGGTGAATCGTAGTATCATGGCTCCATTCATGCTGTCTTTGGTGCAAGCGCGTAACCCTGAGTCAACCTACTCCGAGTTGATTGAACCAACTCGAATCAGCTGTTGTGAAACCGAAAACTCAGAGTTTCCCATCTCAGGCTCAATCAACTCAGAGGTCAGGCTCAGACTCAGAGTTTATTGAACCTCCTACCTGAAACGGACCCCTGTGCTATTGCTATAATTTGGATGGTATAGTGTCATGAGCCACAATTAAAGTCTTGTGACACTCATGCCAGACGGCAGGCGTTATTGCTGTTGTTGTCGAGTTTCCGCGCGCCGATTGCTTTGGGCCGGGCCTAGTCAAAGTCCAGGGCCGTTTTTTAGTCCCAGTCCGTCCCTGTATATTTCCATCATAATACGATGTCCAGACGCCCATTTAACGATGCTTCCAAATGACCCGCGAACAACTGAGGAACTGTTAATACATCTCACCGACATAGTTAATACGTCGCTGCGATGTATAGATTGCGATCATAATAAGACGTCCAGACGCTCAATAAACGATGCTTCATTCATTATTCTTCTTTATGACCCGCGATCAATTGCAAACGAAGCGATCAATTGCATACGTCGTGCCGACGTATGTGTGCTTACTGGGTAGTATGTTAAAACAAATTATAAAAAGCCATAGCATAGTATGTCAAAAAAGTCACACTATAGTATGTTGAAGAAAGCCATAGTATAGTATGTCAAATTAAGTGATAAAAAAGCCATAGTATAGTGTGTCGAAAAAAAGTCATAGTATTGCATGTGGAAAAAAGTGATAAATAAGCCATAGTATACATGTCAAAAAAGTGATAAAAAAGCCATATTATAGTATGTCAAATAAATGATAAAAAAGTCACAGTATAGCATGTCGAAAAAAGTGATAAAAAAGCCATAGTAGGCCTATAGTACATCGAAAAAGTGATAAAAAAGTCATAGTAAGTCGAAAGAAACTTTGACAACCACTGTTAGAGGATTCGTTTTTTTAATACTTAGCTAAAATGGTCAGTTTATATAGTGCATAGGTGATTACAGCCCGTGTCAGTATACAGTTAGGCATTCTGTCTGAAGGTAAAAAATGCTCTTACCCTCCCACACTGTAAAAGTCAAGTCTCGCACCATCAGTGTGAAAAACTTGCACTGAAAAGGGTACAGTCCATCTGTTTTTAACATTTTAACAGGTCAGGACTGCTGATGCTTGTGTGTGTGTGTGTGTGTGTGTGTGTGTGTGTGTGTGTGTGTGTGTGTGTGTGTGTGTGTGTGTGTGTGTGTGTGTGTGTGTGTGTGTGTGTGTGTGTGTGTGTGTGTGTGTGTGTGTGTGTGTGTGTAGTACATGCAATATGTGCTTGACCTGATCTGCAGCAAAGAGAAACTAGCAAGCGCTGTGATTTTGTGTCTCATAAACATAACATTTGCGCTGCTAAGCGTTGAGTGATACAAATGTGTCGTGTGTGGCCATTGTAACGCCTGCATCCTGATTTAGACTGACTCTAATGGGAGGGCCTGGTGAATTTTTCATACAGCCCAGAGGGGCAGGACAATCGGCCATACTGGCAGATTACAACCTCTAAGAGATAGAGAGAGCAGTAGAGTGAAGGAGTAACCTGACATTCAGGTCATAGCTTTGCCCTCCATCCTTTTGGTAAACATTTGAAACATTTGCTAAAAAAAAGATTAAGTGAATCCAACTGAAATATAAGTTAATGTCGCAAGATTTTTGAATCGCATCCCTTTTTAAAATGCAACTTTCACTTAATAATATTTTCTGGGAAAACAAGCTACAGCAAAACAATAAGACAAATATTTGAATCACGAGACAAATCATTTGGACTCTATGGCCTATGGTAGATCACAGATTATCATGAACAGCCAACTGCAGCAAGCTGTAAGTCGTTTGACAGGTTTACTTTTAAGGGGGAATAATGCTTTTTTGCAGGTCAGTGTTTGCAAGAATTAAGATATTTTTGACTCAATTTGAGAAAAAAAGAATATACAGTCTTCACTGCTCTGCTGTCTGCACGTCTTGGCTTTGTTAATGCATTGATTCCCAGAAATTGATGATTAAAATATGATTTTCTGTCATGTTTTTGATGATCATCTATCATGCACTAAATCTGATGAACAACAGTAACTGGATGCTGATGATTCTTTGTGAGCTTTGTGAACAGAAGCAGGCTGAATAATGCCCAAGATCTCAATTTAATGGGCTAAAATTTCTGCAAGAAAGCTCTAAAAATTATCCATCTGTTCAATGCTCACATGCCACAGCTCACTCAGATAGCTCGTAGCACTGTCTTGCGTATGCAAATATGTTTTGCCTGGAAATCTATTTGGAGTTGCTCGAAGGAATCCAGAACGGCCTTCCTTCTGTCTCCCCTCGCCGGCTCACGCGGGGCTCCCTCTTGCCGTCTATCTCCTCTCGTGTGGAAAACATTTTCACCAGCTACACACGCATGGATATACAGTCAGTGGCACCGCCTTGCCTCAGACAGCTTAAACCACCATGGGCCAATATGCAGATCTCACAGGCACACACTGGCGGCCCTGTCCGCGAGCAGGACAAGGAGCCCTGTAACTGTTTGCTTAGTTGGATAATACATGCAATAAAGTGACACAGAGGGAATAATTATCCACTCTGAAGAGGCACGGCCACAGAATTTATCCTTCCGTTACAAGTCCTTCTTTGGTGCAGAAACAGTGGAGTGTGTGGCCCCAAAACATAAACATGTCTGCATGAAATGAAACAGTTGTGTTGGGTAAAAGAAAAATGCAATTTTATTTGCAAGAGTAATGTTTAAAAATGATCTGTGAGTAGACACTTGAGATGTTTTAAAAGTGAAATTACCGAAACAACCAAACAAACTAAAAGCACTCAATGAAGTTAAACCTTACGTGTGTGTGTGTGTGTATATAAAGAATTAGTACCCCTCTTGGGCAGAGATGCAAAAAGAAGGACATAACAGACCATGTGTGTGTGTGTTTGCGTGTGTGCGTACCAGAGGGCTGAGAAGCCAAGCTTGGGCAGATGGTCCACAAAGGTGTTACCACACAGTGAGTGGGCACTGCGATTGATGCATTGCAACATCCAAGAAGGTGGAACATTTGGCTGCTGACCCGCAGTCAGAACTCATTGGCCCTGCCGTCTCCTTATTTAGCTGCTGCGAGAAAGCCGACGGGTGATTTGGTCAGAATAAACACACACACTCGGAACGCAGCACTTTCCCACCCTCAAGGGAGCCTGGATGGGCTGCGCACTGGAAACTTCTCCCTCGTCTCTGCAAGGAGGTCACGATGGTGGTGCAGGCAGGGAGGATGAGTGCACAGAGACATGGAGACGAACGGAGACGGCACATTGGAACTTAGGGTTACTGTGTTACACTTGGATGGAGAAGATCTGACCTTAAGCTTATTCTGAGGGGGGGTTGTTAGTGAAGCAGCTTCAAATGACTTGAGTAACATGTAACCTTGCATCTTATTCTGTCTGTTTCACATGGTTTACTGAGGAACACTGGAGACAAAGGCCAATAAGGAAGGGGCACAGCAGCTTTCTGTCTTTCAAAATAAATCTTCTGAAAAATGTAATTTTATCAATGGAGCACATGCATTACAAAATCAATGAAAATGGCAGTATGCGTGCAAGAAACCATTGGATAAGTCAAACGTAATTTGCGCTTTCAAATTTTCCTAAATAAAAAAAAAAACTCCCCTATTGGAATTATGTATACAAGTTATTATTCCTTAAAAATGTGTAAAAAAGAAAAGATGATTAAGAAAAGGAAGCTGCAAGAGTTCAAAGACGAAATATTCTCTTTAATTACAAACATTATTAGTTATGCACATGGCAAGATTTTATTTCAGACCCAAAAGCGTTCTTACATCAGTCGAAACATGGAAAATTCATGAGTGAGTACGCTAACCGAAGGCAACATTATGGCAATGGATATTAAACATGATAATTGTTATTTGTCTCTGAGTGCAGTTAAATCATTAAGTCTACAGTAGAATTAATGTATCTCCCAGTTTGCTGTTTTATCATCCCCTTTACATCCTCATCATCAATAACATTGGACAAAACAAATGTTTACTAATTGCATGCATTATAGCAGGTTTAATTTATGTGTATATATATATATATATATATATATATATATATATATATATATATATATATATATATTGTTGTTACAATATGTTCAAATCAATATTTACCCATACATTTTTAAGTTAGAGTTACATTGCAGTTGATCATTTAAATGCATATTATTTGTTGAAGTTTGCTCTTATAGCAGCAACATTTTAATCACTTTTTGGTGGCCTCGTTTATAACCTCAGTTCATAACTATGCCAAATCACATTAGAGAATGCATGACAATGCTCCACTTGTCAAAGTTTCTGTTTGATATTAACTAGTACAGAGTGCCACCCTATGGATACATCTGGCACTCTTTTGTGCTTGTTATTTACCAGTTTGTTCTATAAAAAGATGAAGCTTTGAGATACAAAAAAAGACTAGTTAATAAAAACACAAACATTAGAAGAATGATATTGATCTGTAAACTATTTAGCAAATGGTTACTGATGCAAAACAACTGACTTCTGTGTACCACCAAGTATTGGCTTTTGTTGCCGGTGCATTTTGCTGCTGAAGATAGTTACAGGTTACATATAGGAGCATATTCACCCTTTCTATTTCCCTTACCTATCATCAAGAGGTTCTTCCTGCAATATTGAAACAGACACGTGTGGACTTTATGGAAGAACAGCTGAAAAGCCCTAACATAAAGGAACACTGAATCTAAGAAAGAAAATTACACATATCAGTATGAGTCCAACACAGACCTCTAAATCCCTCTCTGCATTCGACTCCACATCGAGTCAGTCATCATCCACCACCATCACATTACCGTTCAGCTCATACTCCATATTGCCCCAGTCAAAGATGTTGCCCTTGGGGACCTTGTGCCCATAGTGCCAGGCCTGGATCATGCTCCTGGACAGCACAAAGTCCCACATATTCAGATCTGTTACCTCCCCTACAAAGCTCTGCACGGCCTCTAAACCTCCCAGGTGTTTGTCTGGGTCCTGGCCCAGGAGGACCGTGCCTTTTGGACGGATGCTGTGCCCAGGTTTGTAGACCTGGTAGGTGCTGCGTTTCCCCTCCACCCAGAAAGCAGTGAGGCCCGTGCGAGACTCCCAGGTCAGGCAGAGGCTGGTGCGGAAAGTGGTAAGGGGCGGCAGGTGGAAGAAGGTGCCGTCACCGCTCATATAAAATGAGATGCGGCCGTCCTGCTCACGCCACACGTTGAGCTCGTCATAGTCGGCGGTGCGGTAGGCGAACAGGATGATCTGACGTTCTTCCGGCAGCTCAGTGGCCACACGCATGCAGAGAGTGAAGGCCCTCAGCCCCATCTCCTTCTGTGGGATCAGGGCCACAAAGCTAAAATCTGTCTCATAAGGAAACACCAGGACTTTGTCGCTCAGACCCACTGGAGCAACACAAACAGGAAAGATAGAGTTAATAAGACACTAAACAACATATGGTATACATCTGAAGCTGAAGCAAAATGCATTTTTTGCTAATGAAATTCTGTTAAATTCATACCTTGGGTGGCTGAGGAGAGTGTCAGAGACCATCCAAAGACACCAAGTACACCCACAGCAAACCTCACAGTGTTGACACTCTGTAAACACACACAAGACATCCATTATCCTCTGAGAATATCCCAAAAGGAAGTTGTATGCATCTCTGAACATATCTGTCACATCATAGACCAAATGATTTGAGAAGTTAGAAGAGGGAACAGCTTTTCTTACCATTTTGATGTTGTTAAGCTGTTCCTCGATGTTGCTAACTCAGTCCCACTTGCTCATGCCCCGTGCCCAGTCCTCTTCCCTCCTAGCACAGGCCATGACGTCAGCTCTTCAACGGATGCTCTGACAATAGGCCTGGTGTGTGAAGGCTGGGTGACACTGTCATTTTACATGCGACTGAGGAAAACACACACTATTTCACCTATGTGTATGTGTGTGTCCATATCACTAACGCAGTGTTCACATGAAGGTGAATTATCTTTGTCAGAGCTGTTCTTACTTATTTAACAGTCAGAAGGGACAATGAGACTTATTGTCAATGCGGACACTATAAATAGGCACATTATTTCATGAGCACGTTAGGCTTTCTGCATTCTGCATTTGTTTAACCCAATGTCATATCTCAGGGCAATGCATTTCTAACAGTGTCACTTAATCACAACATAAGTGCATAAAACAACAGAAACACCTGCAGTAAACATCAACCTTTAATCCTTAGAACCAAGGATACATCGGCTTAATGCTCAGCAACTCGACTTGTATTGGATTTTTGAGGTCAATAATAATCACAGCATTTATTTAAAAATTAAATAATAACAGCTGATATTTTAACATAAATGCAAAATAGTGATCAAATCAAAAGAACAAATATTAACTTATCCCACGCCTCGTGTCACAGATTGTCCAGCAAAGCTGTATTTCCTTCTGCAGTACAGCTGCAATATTGGTCATATGTTGGAAACCATTTGATTCCTATTCGTGAATTTCTAATGAGCAGCAGTATGGACGTCTCCATACTTAGTATCTCTTTAATGATAATCTAGTGTCACAAAAACAACAACAAAATTCAAAGTTCACGGTTTAATGGGGACAAATGAAATCTGAACCAGGCATTTATGTTATCAACATATCTACATTTAATACAGTTTCTCAAGCACTAGGATTTCTCAAGAAAACAAAAAACAAAAAAACAATTTTGTTAAGAAATATAATCTGAGATACACAAGCAAATTATTTACACTGCCTGCACCCCAACCACTAACAGGCCTAATTCACCAGACGCACATTCGGCCAAACAAAAAGGTCAACTAATAGCACTGAAATGCAAAATTATGCCTGTGAACCAGCACCCAAAAAATTTGGACTGAGGTATTGACGAGAAAAGATGGATTTCTTCCAGCATTTCTAACATGGAGGAGGTTGGTACAGTGATGCTAGCGATCATCAAAGGCCTGCAACAAAAACTTAAATTTAGTCTCACACTGATGATTGGTTGACATAAGCTGTTGCAACCATTTTCTTCTTAACTGTGACACTAAAGAGAAGGTGCATAAAATTAACAGCAAAAAGGTAAGAACAATGAAAACCATCCTCTTGCCTTTGAAAAGGAAAAGAAAATTCATTTCATGCTTGATGATGATTGCAGGCAAACAGCACAGGCCAAACACAACGTCCAAGCACATTTTTTTGTTTCTATGAACGACACAGACCTTTCTCCAAAGCAAGTTTTTAGCATCAACCCCAAACAGCTGACATGATCTATTAATATTCAAACATTTTCAATTAATATCCAGCAATGTGATAGCTTTTTTTGTATGCAGCGGCCGTTTACAATTTATTTTCTGCATCCAGTTCAAGGCCTTGCTTCTCTTGAAAACTTTGTATTGTCCTGATAAAAAAACATTTTTGAATTACTGTAGGTTAAGCCTAAACCTAAAAAAGTACATTATGTATACATTTAAATTGTCTGTAATGGGGTGTGATTGATATGCAAAGAAAAAAAAAAAATAACAATCTACTCAAAATCTTACAGTATGGTGACAAGGGTGGGTATGTTTGGAGCGCCACCTGGAGGTGGAGATGGGACTTGATTCCCTACGACTATTTATCAATTATCAAATATTACAATCATGTAAAACTTGCATACAAACTAGTCACACTCGTTGAGAACAGGATTTTGGCATTTTAGGTACCACTTCAGCAAATAGCAAGTACATTAAGAAGTGGGCAAACGCTCCAATGTTTGATGAAAGAAATAATTAAGAAATATTAGAGTCAATGCCAAATAACAGGCCAATCTAATGTAATCAACCACCATTTGTAATTTTTATTTTATTTTTTTATTGGTGGTTTTGTGAAACACTGGAGTGCAATGCTGATGCTTTCCAAGGATTCTGGCACTCGGAGAAAGAGAGAGGCAGAGTAGGGAGTGAGCAAGAGAGACCTGAGAACGTGGCCCCTTATTTTGAGTAAAGAAGGGAGTCAGGTTTGAGACACTAGATACAGCATGACAGAAAAGGAAGAGGAAGTAAGGGAGAAAGGATAGAAAGAGCAGAATGAAGGGGATTTTAAAGGGAGCAGCAGATCAGAAGGTCCTCGAGCCTCAGAAGGTAGGAGCGGGGACTTTTACAGCAAAGATCAAATGTGGGGAGGAAGAGGCAGACCGAGATACATGGCTCCCATGTGGTAGTCCATAGCGTGGCTTTTCCTGCTTGTGTAAAGTACATATCCAGGCAGGGGGTGATCTGTTCTCTATAGTCTTTTGTCATCCAGATTTTGTGTTGAGTACTGGGGTATGATGGAGAGATAGGAGGAGGTGCGGGTCCCTTTAGTAGTCCTCCACCCAGCCGTTCTCCTGGATAAAGGCATCAATCACTTCCTTCATAGCCAAGTTCGGGATCAGCTGGTCCTGGGTTAGGGGACTCCTGGTGACTGGGTCAAAATGACCCACTCGCTGCACAGAGAGCAGGTTAAATGCTAGTGTTAGTCTGTGGTTGTATTTTATACATAATATAAGCAAATAAGACAATTTTATTTGGGTCCAACCACACCCAAAATACAATGTTTCATTTAAGTTTACAATCTGCAAGTTACAAGTGAACCAGGGCTTGTAAACCAATTTCATATGGGCTCACAAGAACAGGGAGCAGATAATGGCTACTGAATCTTATCAGCAACTGAATACCTAATTTTGAAAATGTAACAACTACTGAATATGTTGAACTTTAAATACCACTGAATTTATACCACCCATTTGAAATGATGTGGTCTGAATTCTCTGCTATTTTTCAAAGTAAAATATTTTGGTGCTATTTCAGTGGAATTTAAGTTTTAAAATTGAGCATTCAGTAGTGATACACTTTAAAAATAAATTAAAAATAAATAAATAAAGAACTCCATACAAGACGCTTGTCAAATAGACCTAAGAAATGCAGTTCATACAAACCACTTTGAATCGGCTTTATGTGAAAATTACAGAATTGTGTTAAAATGAGAGTGCGATTGCAGGGTTGGCGTTGTATACAATACGAGAGAAACCTAAACAAGCTTATCAGAAGCAGAAGTTAACCAAAGTAAATCAATTACTAAACAGTATTTCAACCGTTACTGTGTTCTTTGCCGATTTTCTTTTCTTTTTTAACTCTGCATGCAGCTGACGATGGTTTTACCTGTAGGTGCTCTTCAATGTCCTTGCGATCATAGGTGATCCCACTGGGTGTGATGCAGGGCTCCCTCATCAGCTCAAAACTGATCTTCCCACACAAGTAATCTGGGATCTCCCGCTTCTGAACGGACGAAAAAAAAAGCAGCAAGAGTCACACTGATGTAACGCTAAGAGATATATGGATATGAAATCAGAATTGCTAGCATAACACTTTGATTTGATTTGTTTAATGACAAACCGCTGCTTGGCAATACTATCTACATTAACGTCCTCCGAAACCACATTACCCAGTCAAAGTTTAGATAAAATATTATATGAAAGCACCTGAAAATATCAAATTTTTTAAATAAAAAAAAAGGTACTATACAAAAAAAATATGTCCCAGTTCTATACTGAACCCCGCAGCTGTCACACCTTCCAACACATAATACTATAAAGGCAGAAATCTCTGAGTTTGTCCGGTTATCTGATCCACATGCACGTGTGAAAGACACACAACACTGTTGTAAGGATGCATGCGCATGCATGAGAGACGTAATACTGAGCACTCTGTTGTACCGATGTTACAGTTTTTCTCAAATCGCTTTGGCACATCATCAAATGACTATTAAACTTCGTCAAACTATATGCCTATTTAATGAACATTAGGTCAGTTGTTCACATTACTATAGTCATTTATCATTGCTTTGGCACAACATGCATTAGGTAAGCCTTGCAGATCAAAATAGTTTGCATTCATTTGCTATTGAATCATATTACTCTCAAATGCAATTATACACATTGGGTAAATCCCTAAATGCAATATAGAGCACCCAACAATCACAATAACCTGTCACACATATATAAGATACATAATAGTTATGTGATATTGTTGTAAAAGTTGTCAGATGTCTTTAGGCTAGATGATGAACAATTCAACTTCCTCACAATTTAGAGCAACCAAAGCAAACAGGTGACAGATGAGGATATCACAGCATATTGTTGTAGGGGATGGCTGCGTCACGCCAAAAGATTTTTCCCCCGTTGCATTGCAAGGAAAGATATCAGGTGTGATGTCCATAAAATGTTGTGGCCAGACAGAGAGGAGAGCATATTTTCTTTTTTCTTGCACATTTTGTACAGCATTTCCTGATCATTATGCTGTTGTATATCTTTTTTTCTGTACGAGCTTTCTTCACGTATTTGCGGTTGGCTGGTGTGTACATACAATGATAAAAGTATAGTGTGTGCCATGGCTGACGTCAGTACTATTCAGTTGCCTAAACATACAACGTTAGCAACTGGGCAATATGACAGAGGGTAACCATCAGCCTTTCATAGTAAACTGTCATTTGACGAGAAGTGTTTGCATTTTGACTGTCTTGGTCAAAGGAAGCTTTTGTTTTGATGGCAATAATTTATTAATTGATGGATTTATTTACATTTGAAACAGGAGTTAATTAGTTAGATTGAGTAATCACCTGTTGCAGGTCACACAGAGCGATGTGATGAATGTAACACGTGGTGTGAGGATTGTACTTAGAGTTTTGAAAATTGTAAGTTTGTTTCAGTAAATGTGCCAAATCGGTTGAGAAAAACTGTAACAACAGGTTTAAAGGAAGGAACCTAATAAAGTAAACAAGCCAAGTCAGACCCCTGAGCTAATGCATGCAAACCTCTGTAGCCGGGACTAATAAAACAAAAGCACGGAACGGTGAACCAAGACAGCACACACTTTTATTAACTTCCATAGTGACAACAGCGGCGCATAACGCTAGCTTCACTTCTTCCGTCTCTTCCCATCACAATAAACGCCCAACTTAAAATTCACTCAGAGCATTTTCATAGACAACAAAATTCTTTGCCGACATTAGATAACAAACGAAATCTGCTCGTGATGTTTTTTCCTTGTGAACCAGTGTATTTCACCTGTGTGTGACCACTCAGGACCCAAGAAAGCGCAGTGTGAGTGTGAAGTTGATGAAATGAGCGGTTCTCGAGAAAGCTGCAAGCAGCAATACCACAGGCCAAGCAATCGGCGCGTTCCGAGCAGGCGTGTTTTTAACGGGCACTGCACTATTACAAGACAATCACTCTGTTGGCAGTCAGTGTGCTGTCATTTCAACTGACAATTACATGACAACTAGCTCAGTTTAGTCAACAACCATCTATAGCAAGGATAAGAATTTGGCAAACATATAGTGATGGTTACCATAGAAACAGCTTGGGCTGGAAACAGGACATAGCTGTCTGTCTATTAGTATATATATATATGTGCGTTTTTCACAGATTAGCAATTACAAACATTAATGGTAGCAGACAATTGAAATATTCAACACAGGAAAATGCAGAAAGAATGTCCACAAAAAAACTATCTGAAATTAGCCGTCATAACTGCACACAAGTCTGAAAGTGAGCTTGAGTCTATTTCTCTTGTTGCTATGTCAACGATCAAAGAAGATGGTGCGAAGTAGGTGTGTACTGTTAGCTAAGATGCATTTGTGTGGGTGAATGTGATCAGCTTGTGCCTGTCTGTTTGTTAGCCCTGTAATGGATGATGGTGACCTATCCAGGATGTTTCCCTGCTTTTTGCCCAATGCACGTTGGGATAAGCTCCAGCCCTCCTATAACAGTATTAAGTGGGTATGGGAAATGACTGACTGACTGGACAAATTAATACAATTATAAACTCTTACATGCTCAATTGATAGTAATAACGACTTCATTTTCATACTCACTTTTCTTTTCTCATCCACTTGAGAGAAGAGCTCATCCATGTCCATAAGATACTTGTCCTAAGAGGGTCACAATTCCATGTTACCCAACATATTCATGAATATTCAGTTAGAATATATAAAAGTACTATATTTGTTCATTAAAAGCATGACAACCGAGTATGTCCAAAACGCATAGAAAACGTACATGTTTTGATGCAATCTTGGCAGCATCGCCTCCATTTTGATTGTCGTCCTGTTTCTCTTTGTATTCTTCAAGTTCTCTGCATAAACACACAGTTATTATAAATTACCTCCATCATTCAGAACAAAATAATAATGATACCCACATGACAGAATCATTCCAGTGATTCAAGAGATCATTACCACACAAAGACAGCACTCTGGATATTTGACTGCTGCCGCACATTCTCACCTTTCCTTCTCAGCAAGTATGAGTTTAGTCAGATAGGCATGCAACTCATTCTCCTGGTTGATGCGCTTGTCCTCAATGCTATTCCAACGTTTCTTCTTTGCAATGCGCAAGGCGCTGGGGATGTCATCTCCAAAGTTCAGCCTCTGTTCTTTTGCCAGATTGTAAGCTGTAGAAAACATCAGAAACACTGCTTCATTATTAAAGTGTTTCCTACAGTTTTCTTTCCTTCTGACGTCTCGTTTAGATATATAAAACTTTCCATTTCTTTCACTGTAAAATATTATATTTCAATTAGAAACCCTGACAAAGCATACAGTAAGACATGCCTACAAACATATGCCATGCCCATAAAGTGCCATAGAGCAGAAGAGCTGATACAAGAGCCACTATACCACTAGAAATTTAAAAAGAAAGATGCACGTGGACTTAAAAATAAATGAGGAAGTACATGACACTGCAATACAGTACACTGCAATTTATGAGCAAGCTGCTTTTACACAGCACCACAAAACTTTGCACAGGCTTCACCATCTTATGGTAGTTTGCTCTGACCTTTCTGCAGGTTGCCGATGGCCTCATCATAGTTCTCCAGCTCCAGGTGACACTGGCCCAGGAAGAAGTGGGCCTTGACGGACTGGCTGTCCAGTTCCAGCGCATGCTTACAATCTGCCAGAGCCTTGTCATGCTGCTGCAGCTTCACATGACAGAGAGCCCTGTTGGTGTAGTACACTGCCACCGATGGATTACGGTTCTGGGAGACAGGAAACACCAGACAATGCACATGCACTGTAACATCATGGCACTGTAGACTAGGCTTCACAAGTAAAACCCATCCATTCGATTTCTCTAACAAGGCCAATAAGATGCCACTCCACCATTGGTATTATTTCTTTTACAATGACGGTTACTTACAATAGCTTTACTGTAACATGTAGCAGCCTCCTGGTACTTGCGGCAGAGGAACAGCCGGTTCCCCTGCTCCTTCAGCTCCTGCGCGGTGGAACTCTTCTCCGGGCTGCCGGCCATCTTCTCCACCGGCTCTGCGGGGCCCGCCTCGCCCTGCTTCCCTATCCTGTTCCCCGTCTCTTCGGCTGGCTGACAGGTCCAAGAATGCCCTGTCCTTCCTGAATTTCACAAACTAGATCAGAAGACAATGTGCATGTAAAGTTATGTCAACATTTACCGCGTGCATTCACTGCAATACACCTGCAATGCGCGTCTTGGGCAAATTAGGTGCAGTCCTTGATGCCACCCAAAAGGAATTTGTTTAATTCGCTGACTGTGCACACATCTCAAAAATACAGCGAGGTGGCTAGACTGCCGGCGAATTAACTATTCATGTGGCGGACATCAGTGGTGACTAAATGAGCAGCACAGCTAGCAAGCCACCAGAAATCATTATACTGTACACTCACGGTCCCTACCGTTAGTGCAAGGCTATTAAACTTACACCACTGGTATACAATGCAGTTAGCTAGCTAGAGGTTGTAAACAAATAATGTTACAATTATTAATGGCTCACTAACATTTGAGATACAGTTGTAGTTGCAGCAGCAGGCACAGAGAGAGAGTGACAATGTCGTTAACTTTAGTTAACAGCAAACAAGAGATCGGTGCTTAGCTTGATGTTAGCTAGTTGACGTTAGCTAAACTAGCATAGTAAGCTATGTTGTCGATTTACGCCGGTCGGGCGTTTGACTAGTAAGAGGACAGTTTTGCCAGCTCGGCTTTATTACCTACAGTGGCTACATTAATCAGCAGCTGATTGGACTATATGTATTATAGCCCTGACAAATCTCACGTTTACCTCAACACCGCTAAGCAACCTCAGAAAACAGAAATTAGCTAATGCTAGGTTAGCTTGTCTGATACACAGTCTACTGCTACTTCCATGCAAGTTAGGGTTTGTCTATGAGATCCGCGGTTTCCACTCTTTACCTTATAGAAGTAATCTTACATCCAGGTGAAACAGATTTTATATGATTTGATATCTTAAACGATATTTTTCCCCCATACAAGTTGTCATGACAGGTTGTTGTTATGCTGACGTCAAACGCTTACGCGACGTCGACGGAAGCCGAAAAAATACTTTTTTTTTCTCGCTACAGCAATTTGCCAGAATAAAATAGACACTAAAGGAAAATTGCCGCCTTTCACCTAGAATAATCTTTTCTTTCCTAGGAAATTTAAATAAAGTGAACATAAAATGAATTTCAGTGTCCTTGATTGACCACAAAACGTGTAAAAAGTTATTTCATTTAAATCATTTCATGTAGCCTAATGATAATGCTCCCATGTGAATAAACTAGAAAAGCGTCACAACACAGTTATCGCCAGCAGATAGCGCTCTACAATCAAAGTTTCATCTTAACCTCAAAACTGACACCAGTGCAGATAGATAGATAGATAGATAGATAGATAGATAGATAGATAGATAGATAGATAGATAGATAGATAGATAGATAGATAGATAGATAGATAGATAGATAGATAGCCCTAGGGCAACTCACTATTGTGTACCAAAATATTGCAACATTGCAAACATTTTATGTCACAGATAACTTTTTTTTTTGGCACTTCATGACAATGGTCTATTCATCTGTAGGAGGCATTTTCAGGAAAAAAAATCTTATTATGTTCAAGAATTTCGTATATATCAGGGCTATCCCACCCACAGAGCGATTCAACCACACACAGACTGATCCATAGGTGACCTTTATAGGCCTTTATAAAGAGAAGAACATTCAAGTTTAGCCATGGAGGAATTAGCGAGGCTGTGACTGTGGACAGGGTCACTTTCATCCCAGCCTGTTGGGCCTCTGGGAAGGCTCCGCAGAGAGATCAGCATGTGAAGATTAAGGCACATCCCCTGAGCAAACACACTGATAAATGTGTGAAGGGGGTCGTTGAGCCGCAAACCCACCAGCACTGTGTGTCCCCAGCTGTGTTTACCTATCTCCGCCAGTCAGGTCCCCTGATCCCCCAGAACACCCACCTACCTAGCCAGCCCCTAGTCCCATCTCTGTAAAAATGGGGGTTTTAGACCATAGACACAGACTGGTGAACTTTTTTGCCTTTATAAAATTAAAAATGACAGATACCAGATCACAAAAACACAAAAGTCTACCCTCTTGACATAAATGGGGTAGACACAATATATGCAATACACAATAATTTCAACTAAAACTGAAAATTATAACCTTCATTAAGGTAGCCTACACTTTATTGTAGGCCTGTTATATTAGACTACATTAGTTTGAGCTAGGTGTACCAAATAAACTAGTAACTGAGTGTAGTTTATGACAACGTATTTGTGACTTAATTCTGAGTGAACGTTTACTAAACATTTCATATTTGGTAGATATATATTATCATGCAAAGACTAATTTAAGCAATATATATTTACATGTTTGCTGTTATCCACATAAGTGCATGATTATACCAATTAATCACTCAATTTTACCCAAATTCCTGCTCCGTGTGCTCCCAAATCCATGGACACTTTTTACATTCTCTCTCTTGTTACAAATATTTGCTTGCACGTTTTTTTTCCCCATACTGCAATCAGAATTATAACCCAATGATCATTCAAAAGTACTAGTTTGTTTTAGCGCAAGAAAAACACATCATCAAATAGGGGTCATATTGGTTTGACTGACCAAAATCCACGATGGACTTCTCATTAGAGGCGTTTTTAATATTATCTACATAATTTTTCATTATTGATATGAGTAAAGTTTAAGTTTGCTCAGTATATGCCAGAGTCATCTTTACATTACCCTGCTTATCTTGTATCAGAGTGTATGTGATTATTTCTGAAGTATTTATTAAACAGACACGAACATCTGACTTCCATATAATAATAAAAAAGGATATAGATTAAACAGAATTTTAACAAAATATTGTGTGAACAAACTGCCACAGCAGAAGCTGGGAGTAATTGGAGAGATTAGGTGACTGTTTGCAAAGGATTATAAACAGAATAGCAGCTCCACAATGTGATGGTTCACATGAATACACTTTGAAGTACTCAGTGCTTACATTTAAACTGCCTCACCCTCACTCACCAGCTCTCTGCCCACTGTCCAATATCCCAACCGTCATTCTCCATCATCCCCCCCTCCCCATCAAACCCAACTGCTGCCCGCTGCACCAGCTGGCTGAGCTTCCAGTCACCTTGGCAACGAGACTAGGAAGTTGCCCGGCTCCTCTGGCACAGCTGAAAAGCAGCCACTTCCTGATTGATTCGGGTCTTTCTTTCTGTCTGTGTAGTCGTTTTCCCATTTGGCAGTGGTCTCCGCTATTCAGCGCCAAAGCGTCTGAAAAGAGAAAAAGGGTGAACACACTCTCCTTAGCGTTAAGGGAAACCTCAGGTTCAAATGGGTAAAACAAAAGCAGTATTTATCCACAATGGTGGCCCTTTGTTTAGTGGGTTTGCTCATTTTTGGAAGGGGAAAGGCTCATAGACTTAATGCAGTTTGTTCAAGTGGGTCTGAATGCAACATGTACACAAAGATAAAAGAATAGCTCTACTGTCTTAACTGAAAAAAAGATGGAAATGCAGGAAATTGTTTCAATTTACATCTCAGCTGATTAAACATCTTTTAATGTAATGAAAGGAAGGCTGCTGGTGCATTTTGATTATTGGACAGTTAGACGTGTGCATGTTGTCATACTGTCAGTGTAAATCATTCATGTCACTGTTTATTTGTGCATTTTTTTTCCATTGACAAGCTCTTCTATACTCACACATATCTATGCCTGCCTACACACTCTTTAATTAACCATCAGATTGTGCCACAGAAGAAAACTGCTGAAATGCACACACATGCCAAGCTGTCAATTACAACTTCACTCTTTACATTGACTCACACAGCCCTATAATCTACTCTTGTGGCAAAACACAGACACAAACTAAAACTGTTCATCAAGTAATCAAAAGTGCTCTCTGTACTCTCACTCTCTGTAGAATGGAAACATTGTTGGTTGTTATTATAAGGACTTCAGTAGGATTAGAAAATTGAAAATTTGAAATTACAAAATAAAGTGCACTAAATCAGAGATTTTTCTTTTCTAACTGATTATCCGTTGCAAATTGCTCTAAAGATATCCATTTTGCAATGCTCATCAACAACAAGTTTACTCCCCAATAGATGTTATTTCAACTCCAGTTAAGTGCTATTCAGTAAATGTTTTTCTTAAACAAAATAAAATTACTGACTCTAAAATATACTCCAAAAAGTACACAGTACTAAGAGTAATTTGGATGACTTGTGATCGCTTTAGTTCGTTAGTGGTTAGAAGTGGTTGGTAATCATTTATAGTGAACAATTGACTGTGTAAATGTGCCTTTATGTGTATATGCTTTAACTCTGAACTACTGGTTGCTAAAACTGACTCCTTAGGTTAAAGTTAAATGAGGGATATCCTGATGCTAGCCCAAAGGCAAGTAAGAGAAAGGCCAGAGATAACCAAGGGTCAAAGGTCACCCACACACCTCTGCAGTCTTGATTAAGCTTCCTGACAAAAGGAAGGGGGTGGAATAACTCATCCTATTCAGACCTTGCACACACATACACACAAACTGGGAGCCATTAAAATGTGTAATGTTAATGAGAGCTGAATCTCCTGTGCAAAGTAAAAACTTTAAGATGAAAAAACTGAAATTCTGTGCAAAGGAAAACAGGATTTGAAGAGATTTTGTGATCGGCAACAACTAAAATTGCACATGTGCATTAAGCAACTTTATGCAGTCAATATTTTTTTTTTCTCAGACTGGATGCAAATGACACAATATTTTCAGTGTGTTTTTCAACATCTGTTGGTTTGAGACATAAAAAAGCTTAAGTAAACTGAAATCGAAGAGTTTGTTTTTGAAATTTGCAGTGTTAGTCCAAAAATCTTTTACACCCTGGGGGTTACTACTACACACTGACTGAGACACCCCCACTTCTCAAAACACACACACACACCATGGATTGATGTGTGACGGCTGGGGGTGGAGGTTGTATAAGTGACGGGGGAGAAGTTTTACAAAAGAGTTTTTGGAGGGAAATCAAAACTCTTGAGCCTGAGCAATTCAGGGATGCGGAGGGAAATTCATCCTCCCCTCCTCCACTGCAGCATTTATATAAAAGTTAACCATTAATATATCTGACAACTACCTCCAGATGGAAACAATATTTGTTTACTGATTGTTATTAATTGCCGGATGCAAAAGACTAGATTGGGTTTTTTGAAATTATAATGAGCTTTGCTTTAGTCGTATCTCATCACATTATCAATTCAAAAGCAACTGTTCCAGTGAAGCTCATGCAATTCACTAGTGATGACTAATCAGTGTGTTTTTCACTAAGAAAAACAATGGGGATCTTCACAGGCGTGAACACAACCAGCAGGGGCACCAAGAAGAAATAAGTTACTTTCCCTCCCTGCGTGTTCACACCCCATCCCCCTGTCCTGACTCCCCCAGTAACTCCCTGAATGTCCCCTTAGGTCATGCTCTCCAGGGTCACCAACCCCACCCTGCCCAAACCCCAAACCCCCACACAATCCACAAGAGCTAAAGCAGACATAATGAGCTGTAGGCTAATTGTGTGTGTGTGTGTGTGTGTGTGTGTGTGTGTGTGTGTGTGTGTGTGTGTGTGTGTGCGTGCGTGCGTGCGTGCGTGCGTGCGCGCGCGTGCGTGCGTGTGTGTGTGTGTGTGTGTGTGTGTGAGAGAGATCATGCACAATCAAAGGGGATCGGGAAAAGGCGAGTGTTATATTTGACTGACAGGCCTTTGCAGACTTTCAGAGCAGTCAGACATCAGTACAAATGAATAGTGACACACACACACACACACACACAAATATAAAAAACACTGTTCTCCATACAATTATTATAAAGCACTGTTTTTATTATTAACTTTACTTTAAAGTGCTCATATTGTGCTAATTTTCAGGTTCATAATTGTATTTAGAGGTTATATCAGAAAAGGTTTACATGGTTTAATTAAAAAATAAAAACACCATATTTTGTTGAACTGCACATTGCTGCAGCTCCTCTTTTCACTCTGTGTGTTGAGCTCTCTGTTTTAGCTATCAAGTGAGGCATCACACTTCTATTCCATCTTTGTTGGGAGTCACACATGCACAGTACCTAGGTAAGGACTACCAGCCAGTGAGAAGCATTAGGACATGCCATGCTAGCAGCTAGGAGAGCACATTTGTGTGTTACAAAGTGACGCACGTTCGTCACGTAAGTAAAGGCTGGACTTCAATTGAGCTGTTTGGAGCAGTTTGTGAACAGTGTTTTCTGTTGGAGATGGTTAAGTCCCTTTGGGGTGGACTCTGGGCTTTTTCACTTTGTAAACCTATAACATGCACAAAAAAGATATATATAACACAATAAAGGAAATGGGGGAAAAAAGCATAATATAAGCACTTTAAATGTTATGTGTGATGAAATTGGATTCATTGACCATTAGCAAACTTCCTTCATGGTGCTGATCTTTATGGAAACACAGTCAGTTCTAGCAAGCTAGCTCTGAGATCTTCAGTTACTCTTTTTACAGTATGAAATGACGTGCAATACTGACAACAAAAGTCCTAAATGCTAGGTTTGAATGTATGTACGAGTATAACTGTCAGTCAGCACCAACTGACAACAAACACTTAGCATGCTTGTTAGTGCTGACAGCTTTATTTCGCATTTATAATACAAATCTTTATTAAATTAAAGGTATAGTGGAGGATTTTCTTTTTCCGGGTGGATCATCAAGACTATTGGTCCTCCTAGTTGTCAATCATTCTGGGATATGTTTACGTAAGGCCGTATGTGCCGTGACAGGTCAGCGAGCAGACGGCCACGGCCACCGACCATAGACAGTACCAAGACAGAAGAAAATGATGAGAGACTGGTCAGAACTTGTATAATTCTGGCTAGTGTGCTAGCCGTTAGCTCGCTAGCTACAATAGTTCAGGGACTTCCCATTTCTCCGACGCTCCATTGTTCCGACCTCTCAATAACCTGAAAAATTCCCTTTTGGTCCTACTAGTCCGACGTCTGGACGTCATAGAGAAATGACATGGCACCCAGTAGTTCACCAGCTAGCCCTGCCATGAATGTATTACAGAGAACTAGATTCAAAGAGGAGGCCCCATATCTATCATTTTACAGCATTCACCAATTTACTGCAGCTCTTTTTCAAATGATTGTGAATGGGGAAAAGGCTTTTTGTGACCACTACAGTAAAACATTGCAGTGTTTTTTTTTAACACAAACATCTACTGAACTACATTTTTCATTCCATTGTGGACATTTTTGATGGCACCAAATTGTAAATACTTTTACACTTAGAACATGCAAAAAAAAAAATTCTGATTAGGGCTGTGTTTTTTAAAACTGGTTTGAATTAATACAAATATTGGCATACTTGAATGATCAACACAGAGGATTCATCGGTGTCTGGATGCTGTTAATCATTAGATTTGGATGAGATTAATGTAAGACATGTTTAATTTGGATGATTCATCTGAGTATTCTCCTCCTCCTGTTGAACATCATCTTCTTTGTTTTGTTGGACTATGATTCAGCATGAAATATTACTATAGGGTGTTTTCTTAAACAGTTTAGTACAAATCCTATTTCTATCAGCTCCTCATTAGAAGACGACTGTATAGACATTATTAGATACCAAGGTTGGCGTCTATCTAAAGTTTTGTCCATCTCTGTTGCCTGAATAGAACAAAACACGTCCCTTTATTCTACCTGCAACAATCCAGCTATTTGTTGTCATGTAAAGATGCTGAAAGCAGCTTTTCTTGATCCTAGAAGTGTGTAGTCGGCAGATCCCGAATTGGACGGTAATCAGATCAGTGTGAGGAGTTGACAAATGACCAATGACAAACCCTGGACCCTGGAGAATGGGAGGGGGTTGCCAGGGGTCAGGGCTGGGGGTCAGAGGTTGGCTTTTCAAAACCGCTCAATCGAAGGGCCATTAAATCCCATCTTTGTCTGATTTCTCACTGAGGCGCAGTGGTTTTATCAGATGCCCCCGATCTATGCACTACATGCCCAGTAAAAGCTATGTGTACAGGGCTCCGGTGGTGAAGGGATGACCAGGCCGATACCATACCTTCCCTACTGGATCATATGCAATCAGTGAAATAGTTTGCCTCTCCTTGGTTAATGCAGACAGCTGAAAATAAAGTAATGAATAGTTTGAAGCAACTTGGAGGAAAGGAAACAATGTTTTAAACAATTTTAGAAAAACTCTCATAAGAAAGCCATCCATTCTGCTGTGCAACCCACGTCAACATAAAGATGAGTTTAGTTCTTCAACTTGTGTCTTTGTCTGCAAAGATTCCACTTAAAGCTATTTCTAATCTTTGGACTTGATAAAATGCTTTTCCTTCGCTCCCCCTCAGAATTAAACCTACAGACAAAATCTTTTCTAAATCTACTATTCTATCATAATTTTGTGAAAGTGCCTGCAATGAAGCTCTTTATCAGTAATATGAATGAGAAAGGCTTTGTGATCCTATTTTTTTTTGTAACTCCTCAATGTGTGTTATCTCATGTGTAAAGTATGTTGTCTCTGGGGCGTCCTGTCTCTAGCTTTGTTTTCCTACGCCTGCCGTCCAAATTTCCATCACAAACATCTCACCCTGAGTGACCCTTTGCTTTCTGTCTGTGGAGAGGCCCTGATTAGCCTGCAGATAGGCCAGAATTCCTGAAGTTGGGTCTATGTATGAATGCGTGTTTCCATGTGTGTGTAGAGGAAAAGTATGCGTGAGTGCAAGCAGTCATGCATATGTGTGCATGCATGAATGTGTCAGGCAACAAAAAGGACTACCCTCCATGCACTAGTAAATCAGCAAGTTCCCTTTTCCTCTTTTCGATCTCCCCTTTGCTTTCTCACTCATCTGCACTTTTCTGCAGGACGACGCAGTTCACTGCAGAAACACACCACTTCTACTGAAGAGCTACTCAGTCAGAGGACAGACTCCATTTTGTCTCCCCCCCGCCACACACACACTTCTATCAGCTTCCTCTGTTCATCAGTCACGGGTCAGATGAAGTAAATAAAGCCAAATAACCACATGGAGCTGTGAGATAAATATGTATTGCCTCTGGTATGCTTTGCAGAATTCCCAGTATCCTCAAAACAGGAAAAACAGGAGCTAATGGTCACTTCAACTAAAGTCGTTTAAAACATAAACATTGCTAAATGTTCATTAGATGCAATGTGTGAGCCAAAAACACACCTAAGCGTTGTTTCATTATAGTAAAACCTGTAGAAAACATTGGTAAAACCAAGAAAACCGCCACAGACTTCTCTTCAGGCATTCATCCCACCTGTTGTATACATTTAAATACACCTGTTATCATGGGAGCATCCAGCCTTGCACACCAGTATACCCCAAGGGATAGGTGATATGATACCCCTGAAATAAGAGGTGTGTGTGTGTGTGTGTGTGTGTGTGTGTGTGTGTGTGTGTGTGTGCATGTGTGTGTATGTGTCAGAGAAGTTGGGGGTTGGGGTTTACTCTAGGATGGAGCCAGGAACACACCAAATTGTGGCAGTCCCCTCAAGGGTTTCCCAACCCCAACAATGGTTACCTCATTTGCAACAGATGTATACATTTTTAAAAGACAGGTTCCATTGATGAGCCGGAGGACACTGAAGTGCAGGTGCTGAGAGAGCAAAGGGGAGGGCAGCTCGTGTGCAATGGCATTTTAAAAAAAATTGATCAAAAGGGGCTCAGGGACGAGCTGCAGGTCACCAAGGAGTCTGAATGGAGTCGGCGAAAGATGGTGGGAGATAAAAGACGCTCTGGATTTAGATTTGGTGAGCAATTATGTCCCCTATTCAGAGATTTATCTTTGTAATCTGGAGGCTGAAACGTGAAGGTTCTTAGATTACTGCTAAAGATGGAAGAATGATCACTAATCACTTCTTATCCTTGTACATGTACGGCCATTTAAAGCATTTATCCTGTTATTTTTACTTTACTTACTCTACTTTTTATCCTTAAGTGTTTGCATGTTATTCCTCATACTGTATCATTTTATTACTGTTAACCACTTTGTAATACTGGCAAACTAAATTACTGCAAGTGAATGGTACTTGGAAAATTAGAAAGCGCTGGCCTCAGATCATTTTTCAATGGTTTGCGAAGTTAAAGCTCAACTCCATATTTGGTTACAAACTTCACAGCATTCAGCTTTAAAACCGTAACACATTATTAACTCCATCACTTGAAACTTAATACATTAAGGCAACGTCAGGTGTAATTCTGACCACCGGCCAGATTTCAAGCCTCCACAGAAACAGCTGAGATTCAGCACCTGTTAAGCTCAGTATTATTTCTATGATGTGATAGGTAAAAATGTAAGCTCCTCCGTCTCATTATTCTGCTGAGTGGGCAGAGGGGGTTGTTAGGATGAACAGGGAGTTTTTTTGTGCATCAAGGGGGTCATATTATTGGCATGTGTCTATTGTTTGAGAAGACCATTGTATAGGGGGGTTTAAAGTTTAAAGTCTGTATATGTGTCTGTGTATGTGTGTGCAGGCAGGCTAATTATATTCTGCCCAGCCAAGGTTGACCTAGTCTGGCCAAACTTAATTCACAGAGCAGGATGCAGAGGAGGAGGAGGAGGAGGAGGAGGAGGAAGAGGAGGAGGGGGAGGAGGAGGAGGAGGAGGAGGAGGAGGAGGAGGAGGAGGAGGAGGAGGAGGAGGAGGAGGAGGAGGACAAGTGCAGTCAGGCAGCAAAGGAAGAAAAAAACTGACCATCCATTTTTATTTATTTATTGTACCATTTTACAAGTGTGAGTTTCAGCTGAGTGAGTGTGTGTGTGAGTGTGTAGAGTTATAAATATATAATATATAGAGTTATATTCTACAATATTATACAAATTCTACATTGTCCATATGAGATGTTTTGTCAAAACTGAGTTTGTCACATTCTGTGAGTGCATATAAGAGGAACAGTTTAACATTTGGGTAGATATATTTATTTGTACTGAGAGTTATTTGTACTCACTGTGCTCAGAGTTAAATAAGAAGATCAATACCACGCTCGTATCTGTCGTCATATGTTTGATATGAAGCTGGCGCCAGCAGCTGGTTATCTTAGCTTAGCATAAACACTGGTACTGGCTGCTAGCTGAATTTTTATATTTACCATCCAAATTATGAGACCGATATTGATCTTCTTATCTAGCTCTCTACAAAAAAGCAAATATTCATAGGTCAAATCGTAATTCCCAAAATGTCAAACTATTCCTAAACTTGTTTTCATATTTTCTTAAATAGCAATAAACATTTTGACACAAAAAAGATCGACATCTCAGAACTGAAAGCAGGGAGAACCTTACTTCTTAAATGACTAAGTTTCATACAGTGTCCGACAATATTCTCAACTATAAAACACATCTTCACCTCAGTTGCAAGGAATAATGTTTCAGTGTAAACCCATTTTCAGAATCAGAATGACTTTAAAGGCGCTGACACATCAACCCGATTATCGGCCATCAGACAATGTGGCGAGGTCGGTGACTCGAGTCTGTTTGGTGTGTTCCATGCTGTCGCCAGTCGGAGGAGCCGTCGGCTTTAATTTGGGCCGATTGGACTTGTTGAATTGGCCAGTGGGCAGTCGGACTCAATGACCAATTTGATTGGTGGAGTGCTAGCCCTTGACTAGCGAATCAGTGCACTAACATTAAAACACTTACCGGAAATGATGAGCGGGATGAGCGTGACGAATGCCTCTCAAAATCCGACAAAAATCGTTCAAACTGACCTTTGTCGATCAAAAAAAAGATTCAGCAACTGTTGGTTCCCCATTTCTCACTTAAAATGTTTTCAGAAACACGTTTCGGTGAACTATTTTCGTAAAATACGAGATTGTATTCTGAACGAGCCGCCATTATGGTCTGGCTTTGAAATTCGGAAGAAGCCAGACCCACGTGACGCGTTGGTCATTTCTGCTTTTAATTTTTTGGGCGACAACACAGATCAGCGCCACCTGCTGTTATGTGTTATGGAGACGTATTATTTCTCGGGCTCGCGCAGAACGTACGCTCAAGTCGGCGTCACTTCGGTGTGTTCCAAGGCACTTTTTGGACCGACAGGAGCCGAATGATCCAACTGCCTTTTCTGCTGACGGTCGGCCGTCAGCCTTTAGTCACCATGTTTGAAAAGAAAACCACCCAGTTTCCTGTGTAACTGCTGTTAACTGACACAGATGTGGACATTGAGTATGCTTTAAAATCATATAAAAAGTTTAAAGGTAATTTGAATTAAAAGCTCCACAGCATCAAAAGTATGAAAAGTCTATCGCAATGCGTCTTGGCCGCCAAAATTGTGCCTCTGCCTTGACCGCCAAAATATATCCCCTTTGTATTCTCTCCCATTGTATCCAAATAAGGGTATTCAAATGTGGATGTGGTCGAGAGAAACATCTGTCTTCCCTGTGGACATATGTAAAACACTATACCTATTGTCAATTTTGGAGGGATCCTGCTTCTTGTTAAGTTTCCCTCCAAATTGATTCAGCCAATTAGAAGTAGTGTGGGGGGTAGGAGCGCAACAAACAAGACAGACAGCGGTAAACCTCTGTCTGACCCCCCAGCTGGGCTCAAACAACACTGCCTATCAAACTCACCAGGCCTGAGGCATCACTACAGCACCACTGGGCTTCAAACAACAATACTCTCATCTGGATTTCAAATAGTGGGGATTGGGAGATGCTCTGTTAATTGCAGCTAATGAGAGTCATAAACGTGAAGTGAAAGGGGCTGGAGATGCCGTCCTCAAAAGGCCGACGACTAAAGTGGGTTTCCCTCCAAAAACAAGACAGACCAAACCAAATAAACGTCAGGCAATAATGGCAAGCTCACCCACACACTGCCATGCTCTAATGAGGGAATCAAGATCTTTAAAAGAGGCACGACACATGCTTGCTTCAGTCTGGCTACAATCAAAAGCTGCTGTGCTGAGTGCAGTTGCTTTGTAGTCTAAATTTACCCTCAAACCTCACGTAACTTCCTGCGCATTCTGCGGTGACTGCAATGTGTTTTCATTTGCCTTCATTCATCCCTGACTGCTGCTTGAATTAAAAGACTGACTGTCAAAAGTAAGATGCTCTTGGGTTAGCGCTAGAAGCATTGTGTGAAGAACCACTTAAAAAGAGTCTGGCCTGTTTACCCTCCAGCTAAACTATTCCCTTGTGTGCTTTTGAACACTGAGGAATGTGAAAATCAACGCAAAGGACATCAAGGTTGGCTGCAGTATTGACGCTGTCTCTGTGTCAAGTCAGTTCCATCATTATCTGCTTACACTGAAGATAAGGGACTGGATGTAACCTCTTTGTCAAGATAGGAATACAATAATGATTAGGCTTTAAGGATAATTATTGTTTATACGTTTTAACAGCACTTTAAGAGAAAAACTATTTGATGGCGAAACGAACCATTTCTTGACCCTACCATTACATTATTTTAATATAAATGCTGTTAGAAATAAACAATATGCTTGGAGTTTGACACAAGTGAACAAAGGAGAGCGACAAAAGCTTGAAGGGAAATTGTCTGCCGATGTAGGCTGATATGTAGAAGCTAGTTGGAAGAGATATTGCAGTGAGGCATACTGGCATCTAGAGCTCTCTGTTGTCTATATTAGCACTTCAAGCTGCATTGCTGCTACAATTTCAGGGTTGAATCAGACCAGTGTTTGGCTCCATTTAGTAGCATGCAAACAGTGGTGGAGAGAGCACCTCATTATTTTATTAATAAAAGCACTAAATTACAAAGTACTGCATTCAAAATCTTACTGAAGTAAAAGTAGAGAAGTATTAACAGCTAGTTAAAATAGTACTCATTATGCAGAAAACAGGCCTTTCTGAGTCTTTCTTATTATGTTTTATATGATTAGACCATTACTACTAATGCATTACTGCAACTGCAGCTACTGCAAAGTAACTAACAGCTGTCAAATGTAGTAAAAAGTGAAATACTTCCTCTGGACAGTAGTGGAGTAGAGGTGTTATATAGCATAAAGTGGTAATAGTAGTACAAGTACAAGTACTTCAAAATTGTACTGAAGTTCAGTACTTGAGAAAATGTACTTTAATTAATTTAATTTAGTATTTGAGCATTATGCATTGTGTTAAAACAGTTTGACATTTAACAAAACAGAATTACCAATCCTGACTGAGAAATATCAAAACATTTTGTCTGCAGAGGTGGAGTTTAACACAATGTATAATGCCCAAAAACTAAATTTGAAGTGACAAAAAAAGTATATATATTATAAGAAAAACTGATGCAATAATAGACGACCCCAAAACCTAAAAGTCGAGTGATAGCGAACTTCCAGAATTTGGGCACAATGAAATGGAGGTATGTGTTCCCTCCATTTTGCTAATGAAAAGTTTCACAGGGCACCCAGCTGTGACCTCTGACCCCAGACACTATAATTAGGTTATATTTGGAGCTGCTGAATGCAAAAAGTGGGTAGCAAATGTGTGCAGCTATAAAGAAGATATAAACAAACATCTTCAAAAGTGCTTTTAAAAGATGAATTTGTCTCAGAGACGCAAACACAGATGACAATGATGAATGAGATTTAAGTACAATACACTAAAAAAAGACCACGTGCGCAAGACTGTGAGTCGTAAGAGAGAGTGAAAGAGAGAGTTGTGTGAGAAATTTCTGCAGAAAGTGTGCAAACTGAGACTTGACCCCAGCCGCTACAAACAAATCTCTTCCGGTTTGTCATTTCTGACTAAATCACCATATACAGAAATTCATTTGAAAATAGCAACTTGTGCGGCCGTATCATCGTGCAAAAGTTATGTGAGATCCCAATGGAGAGGATTAAAGCCCACAAGGGCCGTATAGGAGTATTGAGACAGTAGAGCTAAGTGATCTATTACATGTTTAGAAAAGCATTAAAGAGCATTCTCAGGGTGTCTCTGCGCGTTTCCAGCTGCGTTTGCTATCAACCCTCTCTGACACTGTTTATCTGGTATAGGGCCCTCTTGTATTCAGTTTCCCACTGGGCTTTACACTAACGCACACACACACACAAGCCGACATGACAGGCATAAAGAGAAATTTACTGTAATACAAACAAACACATACACAATCAGGATCCTGAGAAAGTGCAATGAGAGAGCAGGTGTCGGTTTTCACATGCGGCTCTCATGGGGGCTCGGAGGGTAAATATCAGCACAAGTTTTTCCGAACTCATCCTAGCATTGGTTCTTCTCACAGCCTCTGGCCGCCAGTCGACTCTGACCGCTGACCAGGAGTCTCTCACCTGCATGGAGAGGTGGGAAAACGCCAACTTCAACACTCTCACTAACTCATCACAACACAAGACTCCAGTGGAGTATGGGAACTGTCGCTTTTGTATAACTACATACAAATTGTGTCACTATTTAAACTCACTTACAGCTCAAACTTTGACTTAGTGTACAAAATATGCAGAATTTCTATATTTACAAAGCATGACCAGCGGACGACGGTGGATGGATGGATGGATGGACCAGCGACCCTGTAATTATACAATGTGAAAAGGGAATACTATCCGTCACAGTAACAAAATCCACATTTTTACTATATGTTGTGTACATGTGTACAGAAATAATCAGTTTGATACTTAAATACACTCATCCAGCAAGTAATATGTGACCCTCTTCTGCATTCTGGCTTTCAGGATATTCAAGTTTTTGTCATTTAACCCTTAAATAATTTAGAAATATCCTTATTCCACAGCCACTTAAATACTATTTCCCATGACTAACCTCAAACTAACCAGGCATAACACAAGACACAGCACAATCCTTTGGCGGGAAGGGCATATTTTCTGCCACCCTGAACACAGGTTGATTGTTGAGTATCCTGACAAGGTCTTAGATCTCATTACAAGCAGATAGATGACTCTGTGCAGGACAACAAACAGCGGCGATGTCAGATCAACTGGATTAGCACCGAGGTGCCATGGGAAGCTGCTGAAAGGTCTGGGAACAGGGACATCTCAACTTCTCAACTCAGATCAGGTCTTGGTGATTCAGCTGGGACATTATAGATAGCATACTGCTGCTGCTGCACCAAACTTTTCTGAATAACATACAACCTGTCAACCTTCTCTGTGGTACATAATGTTCACTCCCTTTCATGACAATAGACCAATTCTGTGTGTAAGGCTTTGATCCTGCTACAGGCTTGGGTTTCTAGATGTCAGCCATGTTGAACGTGTGTTGTGTTACAGAAGACAAAAGTGTGAAATTCAAAGGAGGACATTCAGTTCTATTGACCAAAACAGAACACAATATTTCTGGATTGCTCTCACATGCACATTACCCTGACTATAGAACATTTTAGAAATTAAGGAAGATGTTTAGTCTCTGTGTCTGAGACAGCGAGAACAGCCAGCAAGAGAAAAATGACACACAATGTCAGGAGCCCGTGAATGCCGGTGACACCACACTGTCACTGCATCCTCCCTGTGTTCGCCGGCACACACAGAGGAATACAGTATACCAAGTAAATAGACACAGCACTAACACGTGCGTGCAAACTCTCGTATGCGTACAGCAGCACTGTTTGAAGACGCTCTCATTGGCGGTCTGGTGAGAATACAGTGGACACAGAGAGCGAAAACTCTGCGGGAATCTGGTTCAGTGGTTAAAGTATGAGGACAAGGAGGCAGTGTTTGATTAGAGTGAAAGATGGCACTGTTCCAGATGCAGAGCGGAAACAACCAGGTCTGATGGTTTATACACTCAGACTGGCCTTTTTAGTAACATTTAATTCTCCATCCCATAAACCATGTCTTTATTTGGTGATGAAAACTCTCAGTAACAAAGAGTGGGAATAGCATTTCATGTGGTAATAAAACAGTTGATCACCACATCAAATGAATTCAATCTCAGCCTGTTTGAACTGTAAGATCCTTACAGCATGTGCATGATGCACACACGCCACATAAAAGCATTGAATAAGACTGTAGTTCAGGTCATACCAGGGTCACAAAGCGTGTGTGTGCTATTGTTTTAAAGGACACATGTATGAATGCATGCACACTGATGTCTTTGACAAAATGCGTAAATCTAACTGTCCCTGTCTGAATACGCTGTGAACATGTGGATGCTATGACACATTTGTGAAGTCCATAACTAAGTTTAGGCACTAATGTATTCATTTTTCTTTGACTGGGTCTGTTGCTTTGAAATGGCCTTCAGAAAACAAAGCTCCATCCTGCTGCAGACAATAAAGCAGCTGGATTTCTGCACATGTGCCTTTGTGTTGGTCTGAGGCCTTGTCATAACTCCATCAGAGGGGCCTAGACTTTCATCACGCACATGCACACACACACACACACACACACACGCGCGATAAAACACACGTACACAGAAAGTCACTGGCTCGGGGAGATGGATGGCAGTGTTGGCACAAAAGAATATTTGATTTGGTTATAAATACCACGACATGAAAGAGACGCCCAGCAGGGGTTAAGGGCAGAGGGCATGACAACCAGAGAAGGCAAAATCTTCATCATCATCATCATCATCATCACCATCATACATGATGCGTCTGAAAATCAGGTTAGCATTACTCAACTGTGACCAGTGCTTTATGTCTCCTCTTTTTCATTTGATTTAGAAGATAATATCTTTTCTAACATTTCAGTAGTCTTTTGAAAAATGGCCAGTGTTGTGCAAAAATAAGATGTTGTAGAATAAAGGACATAAAGTATGCTACTGATTTATATCTATAGAAAGCTTTATCGTATAAGTTCAGTGGATTTGGGATATTAAAAAAGGCATTTAATTATAATTACAAGGATTTTCTTTGGGTTTATCTATGTCTAACAAGCATGACTTCAACAGAAAGTGGTTTTGAAAGAAAAGTTATAGAATATTCTGAAAACCCCGCATCACAAAGCACTTTTACGGTGCATTTAAAGTCCCCATCCACTCAAAAATGTGTTCTGCTTATTGTAACTTTACATGGATGTTTGAGCTTCACAGGAATTAGACACTTTTTTGGCATTAATCTGCTGAAGAACAGAAAGTTTCTCTGTGCTCACACTGAATCTCAGTTTAACACGTGTGACTAGTTTGGAAGCCAATCGTGGTTCCAATATGCAACTTACATCTACCGGTATGTGATGTGGAAACATAAAGCATCCAGTGCACATACACTGACGATGTACTTTACAGGGAAGTAGATGACTTCTTGTGTCCAGTAGTTAAACTTTTGGAAATTAAACATATTTGTACATATGTAAAATCTGGATTTTTTTTTTTTGGGTTAAGGATTAGATTATTTATTAGTTAACTAAACATTTTTGTTATTAATAGAAAACCATATCAGGCGCAAATCATTATTCAATGCAGAGTAGTTTTATTTGTCTTAAAACATATATGGGAGGGATCTTTAAATAATCATTAATTCATAACTTATTCATAGAGTACTTTTCAAATTAAAATCAACAATTTTTTTTTTTTTTTAAGCGTTAGATTTAATAATAAAACAAGTTCCAGTAACGTAACATCAAATAAATAAAAACAGGAATTATAAAATGAACTGAAAGTTTCTGTAAACTCACTCAGCGTCTCAGTTAATTAGTGTTTTCTATGCAGACACGACACAACAGTGAATTGAAAGCCTTGCATTCTGCAGGTCAGACGTCCCTCCCCCCCCTCCGCTGCGTCCGAGTGGTTTAAAGTTTCACTTCTCGGACTCTGATTGGTCCGTGAAGTTTTTCCGAGGGGGGATAACTTGAGAGCTCTGCGTCCCCTGAGCGCACAGCAGTCCGGAGAGTTTAGGGGAGAGAGTAGAAAGTTTAGCAGTGTTCTCTTATCTTATACATCAGGGTAAGAGGATAAAAAACTATGGAGGTTATCAGAGATAGAGTCAGATTTGTTTTATAGAGGAATTTTACTCGCAGAGGTTTCAGCTTTGGAATTATCTTCTCTTTTTTTGTAACGTTTTCTCTTTTTTTACTTTGCATCATCCGTTGTCGAAAATGCCTGCTTTTGGGGTTTGGATTAACGCAATTTGGATTTTATTTTTGGCCGGTTTTGACGCGGCTTCTTCAAGCTATTCTGAGGACCAGTGCAGCTGGAGAGGCAGGCAAGTATTTTCATATTTTTATGTGTGCTCTTTCTGCATTTGGCTGAATGAAAAGACGATTCAAATGTGCCGCTCAGAGACGCTACAGGTGTCTCGTGTTTGTTTAAATGCAACATGTTGAGACTTGTCATTAGGGCGCAGTGAAAATGTTTCTAGTGCTCTGCTGCGATTGCGCCTCCGGGCTGTCTGCAGGAGCCACTGGGGGTCCAGACAGACAGGAGACTGAAGGATTAATTCGGATACTTGGGAAAAAAAACAAACATGTGGTGCATGCAGTTGTTGAAGAGTAGTTTTATTATTATAGATATATTGTTAAAATTCCTGCAGAGGACTTTTAGTTCTTATTAGTTTGGCCCTTAATTAAGATGCTCTGACTGGCCCCTGCTACCACTGGCTGCCGGTAGGCGGCGCTTTCACTGAATACAATCTATTACAGTTCTACTAAATCTTGAATATATATATTTTTTGTGCCATTTTCTGGTTCTACTAATTTCTTATGAAAAGTTTGGTTTAAGTTGCCTGTTTGCAGGGCTCACATTTAAACCAGCTTAGTCCATCCTGCAGTTATTTTAGGAACGTTATCCACTGATGATGCTGATGTTAGGGACTCATGTTCTCATGTTTTAAGCCTGGAAAAAGAATACAGAAACCTTTATATAACCCTGTCTCCCTTCCTTTTCTCCTTGTCACAGTGGTTTGTCCCAGCAGCAGGGCAGTGTGGAGCAGATCTCCCTCCACTGCTCGGAGGGCACACTGGACTGGCTGTATCCCAAAGGGGCCCTGCACCTCACCCTCTCACCCCGCCTGCCCTCTGTGGCGGTGGGGCCCGGCGGCAGCAGCTCGGGCCTCATCACGGCCTGCGTCAAGCCCTCTGAGCAGTTCCACGGAGCCCAGCTGTACCTGGAGAGAGATGGGGTCCTGGAGCTCCTGGTAGGGGACCGCCTGGAGTCCTCTCCCCCACCGAGGGTTCGCTGCTTCAGCCGCCTGCCTGGGGAGAGGGTGGCTCTCTTCCTCCAAGCTACACCTCATCAGGACATCAGCAGGAGGATCGCCTCCTTTCGCTATGAGCTGAGAGGGGACTGGACCGCTCGCCTGTCGCTGGATCATCAGCCCATCAGCAGTGAAGGTGAGTCAGTGAGGCATGAGAGTCGGCCATGTTGGTTTGAGTGTGGCTACTTGAGGTCAAATAAGGAAACACTATGGCATGTTTTGTCATTTCTAGCTAATAAATTAGTGAACAGAGGAAGTACAGAATAACTTTTGGCCAGTGTTATCTCCCTGCAACAGAAACTTAATTCTCAGATCATCATATTTCTAGAAGAATTCAATAAAGAAACTGAATTCCTTAAAAACCCACCAAACTGTGGTCAAAGTTCTCTTTCTTCCATCCTGAAAAGTTTGGGCGATGCAAGGGTTTAACCCACCGGTGATGATATCATACACCATGAAATCCTCCCTGTAGATGATTCATAATTCATAACAGGCCTCTGCGGGCTGGTTGGACTTTCCACAGCCCATGCAGAGTGCAGAGAGGAGGAAGTGGCCAAACTTTCCCCAGAGGCGTGCTGGAGCAGGAGAGCCGTGGAGTGGGGAGGAGGGGGGACAAAAGCGCAGTATGTGGGGCTTTCTCCAGAGTCCAGAGCCCTTTGAATGGATGCCGCATGAGTATTCTGGGATTACTGCCGTCGCCTAGGCGACAGGGAGGCCTCTGCCCAGCTGAGATGCTCCACTCTTTTGTTGAGCTGCCTCTCTGTGGAGAGACTTGTCTGTAGGAGTATACTCCCCCCTCTACATCCCACTCCCACACACTCTCTCACACACACACACCACACACAAGGCTTGGAAGGGGGTTTGCTGTGGACTAGAGAGGAAGGAATCTCATTTATCAAGCGGTTTTCACTAAGGAGGAGAATGTGTGGGGTGGGCAAGGGGCCTCCAAAGAACCACAAGAAGAACTTTAAAAAATGCCAGGACGTTTTTTTTTCTTTCTTTTTTTTTACCCACAGTTTAGTCAATGCAGACGGACATAGCTTTGCTGGTTTGGTTTGACTTTTTTTTTTTGTGGCCATCATCAATTCCTGTTACGACTTTAGTATGGTGCAGCGTATTTTTTTTCTTGGTTTTTTTTTCAGTTTTTAAGAAAAGTTGTCAAGCCTTGGCAGAAAGAAAGGAGGGTATTTCGTGGGAAGTGTAATTGTCCTTTAAAAAAATCTTTGAAGTCCACCCCCGCTCCCTCTCCTTGGCCCCTGTCAGCAGGCTTTGATGAGGTGTGACTGTAGACACCCTGAAAAGCATTAAGGGGGGAAGTTTCATCTGGCCTTTAAATTGTCTGGGGTGGAAAACCCTTGCACCTTAAAGCTCCACTGGCCCTCCTCTGCCAACTGTAAAACTAGCAGCTGTCTGTTAGAACGCAGTGGTTGGTCTCTCCTTTGTTGCTCGTCTTTGAACAAAGGTTCAGGTCCAGATTCACATATTACATTCCTGTGCATGTGATCTGGAAATGCGGTCTTTGATTTCCGAAGGCATATAGGTGCTATCTAGCAGTTTAGAGTGTTATGTGGGGTCACTAACTGACCCTCCCTCTTTTTTTCCTTCCCTTGTTGTCTTTCCAGAGGCCTGCAGACCCTGCAACAACACTGAGATCCTGATGGCCGTTTGCACCAGTGACTTTGGTAAGTTACCTGAAATGAGAAGTTGCCAATAGAACATATAAAAACCCAGTAAATCAGGAATAAAATGTCATTGTCACTCAGAAACACACCCCTCCAATTCATCCAAGATTAACAAATTAAAGCAGACCATGTCAGGATCTACAAATGTGCAAATCGGTTTAAAGGCAGAGCACCCCAGTGCTCCCAAATCCTCTTCTCTCAAAAGTGCAAAGGGTAAAGGTGAAACAGCAGCCTCTCTGCAACCCCAACACACACACACACACACACACACACACACACACACACACACACACACACACACACACACACACACACACACACACACACACACACACACACACACACACACACACACACACACACAGTAACCCACCCTACTAGAGGCACTGTAGTGGACTAATCCTGACATCACCCCCCCAAGAGAAGGAGCAGTGGACTAATCTGCAGGCCTTAGATAGAGCTGTAATGGCTCTGAGAAGAAGTTCAGCTGAAACACAAAAGTTAGAAGGATTAGTGAGCAGCCTTGGGCCTTCGTAGGACTTTTACCATCAGTTGGTGGTCAACAAAAAAAAAAAAAATCACAACACTAGCTAGAATAGGACAATATAATGTGCAACATGATAAAAAAACAGCCAAACATTTTAAAGTTTTAAAGTTAACAAAAACACAAATTGAAATTCTGCATTGTAAAATACCCATAGAAATTAACCTGAGTGTCCTGTTTATCCACAGTCGTGCGAGGTAACATCCGATCAGTGGTGGAAGACGATAACCTACGGGCAGCGGTGATTAAAGTCAGCGCCACCCGGGTGTTTCGTCAGAAGTACGCCCTGTTCACCGGCAATAGTCGCCTGACCAGCCGGGGTGAGGTTAGGACTCTGCTGCAGTGTGGCGTCAAACCAGGGCCCGGCAGCTTTCTCTTCACCGGTCGGGTCCACTTCGGAGAAGCCTGGTTGGGCTGTGCTCCCCGTTACAAGGACTTCCAGCGGGCTTACACTATAGCCAAAGCAGCCCAGCAGATACCCTGTGAACTGCCTGTAGACTGAGACAGAAACTCTGCAGCAGCTTGTCTACCGCTCAGAGTCGAGGCCATACTGAAAGCCAGGCCAAACTCAGTCCTGTTCCATGTTTTGGAAGAAGCCATGGCGTGCAACTGTCGGCCGATGCCGCCATGGCGCCACCGACGTCTTCCCAAAGGTCTGAGGAGTGAAATGGGCTTTTCCCAACACCATTTCAGTGCAATATGCAGTCACGGGGTCAGAAAGAACCTGGTGGAGTTGAGGCATGAGGGACGTGGTTGAAATGAAGATCAAAGCATTTGGCATTGGACGGTTTTTACACATAGTGATGCTATTATGCCGGTTCAGAGAAAATCTATTGTAAAGCTTTCCATTTCGGGATAAATTAAGTCAAGCCATCAATTCAGGCCTATTGAGAGTCATTGCTTTGAAACTCAGGATAATCTATTATTAAAAGATATATAGAAAGCTTACTGCCTATTAGTTGGTATCCCAGTGAGGATACACTTAGGCACCTTTTTGTTCAGTTAATGTCAGGCCATGGGAAAGTGATGTTCTGCTGGCTACCCCTGTACTGGGGTCATCCTCAGTGTTACTATTACCAAGGAGATTATAAAAAAAAAGTCCTCACAAAATGTTAAAAAAATATATATTTGCACTGATAAAGGAAAGGGAATGATCTGGAAAGTGTGATGCTGCAAGCACTGAAAACCAAAGCAACTATATGTAGCATAGCGGAGCGATTGAGAATTTAATATATGTACAGAAAATGTGAGCACATACAGTAGTGACACAAAGCTAAGGCTACCTGAGCAAGTTTCACAGCTCAAACTAGTGCTGAGAGCACTTTCATATTCTAGCCAACTCTGAGATTTTGCTTCTGTAAGGAGATGCAGGATTTTAGGAGCCCTGTGTTACCATACATTTCAGTAGCCATGCAATATTTCTGCAAAATTTAACTAATTGGACTGTATTTGACTTTAAAGAGAATTATTTAAAATATATAATGGAGTGGAATTGCAGCAGTGTTGCCAAAGCTGTTATACGTTTTGTTGTTTAGTCATTCACTGCTCTGCTGATATTGTCACAATATATTTACCTGTATATAGTCAGCAATGTTCATAAAACTGATGACAACAGCCATTCATAATTGTGTTATTATATGATATAAACGTGACGGTCGGGATAGAAAAATCCTCAAACCTGGACAAGGCTAGCTGAAGAGAAACACAAAAATATGCATTTAATGTACAACATTCTGTTCTGTAAAATGATTTCATATCTAATGTGCACTATATCAACAAGGGGAGAGGTTCATACCAAATTACCGTGATGTGCTGAAGCGGTATGTCTTAAATGCGTACACTGCCATTTTTGCTGATTCTTTTTTATGTAAATGTATGTGAATAGCAATGTGAATGTAAATATGTTGATAAGAAATTCTAGAAACAGCATGAAAAAAAAAGTCTGTGGAAAAATACAACATTGTCTCAGTATTGTGGATTATTTTTGTTTGTCTGTGTTATTAAAATATACTGTGAGAAAACACTCATGTATTTATTTTCTTCTTAAAGCCTTCCTCATATATTCACTTTGAACTCATTCTTTGGACATTTCATGCTCCACAAACATTATGCAGCTGGATCAATAATTTATCAGCATTCTAACCCTCTCACCTACAGTTTAACCTACACTATAGTATTTGGGTCCAAAGGTTTCTAGCATGGTAAACTTTTCTCAGACATAAGTCACTTCAAGTACCCATGAATCAGATCCCTGAAAGCTCAGAACAAACGGCGTGCCTAAGAGAGAGCGAGAGGCCTAGAAGGCGGAGAGATTTAAGGAGTGTTCAGGACCCTGAGGGCGTTCAGACAGGGAAGGAGGTAGAAAACAGTTTGGAATTCTGTTGTCCTCAGACTCCCATTTTCAGGATTCAGGAAGCAATAAATTGCCATTAAGGGAGCGGCGTGGCAGACTCGGCTGAGCTGAGGTGCCACACAGTCGCTCTCTTTATCCTGACCGTGTGTGCGCCAGGACACAATAAAAAACAAATCTCTTTTCCACTCCACGTAAGACATGCGCCTTCACCCTAGAACTAAATATTGTTCCCTACCTCAACTTGGATTGTATCTACAGCATCACAAACCATATCTGTTACCCATGTTCTGCTCTAACAGGAGGAGCTGCATGGTAGATAATACCATAATACTAAAACGCCCATATTACTGAACCTCTATGATAAAATTCACCACCTGTTTCTCCTCCTTGCAAAATTCTGCATAAACATGTACATGCACACACCTCAGTAAAATCTCAGATTTACTGCACGCAGTAAATCCGCTTGAAAAAGAGCAGCTGGGGAATTTACATGGTGTTTAGGTTAAATGGGGGAAAAAAAACATGCCTTCCATGTCTGGCGAGCTATCTCCCATAGAAACCCTGACACTGGTTTGCCACCGCATTAGTAGTTCATGTGAGTGAACCTCCAACCTCTCCAGCTATTTACTGCCTCAGTGCTCCTTGAAAACATCCCGTAGCTGGGGGCCCACACACACACACACACCTCTGCCCCCTCCCCTCCAGTACATCTGAGCTTACTGCTGCAGGGCTGATAAGCCAAAACAAAGAGCACTCAAATTATACTCCAACAACTAATACATCATGTGCCATTTTGACAAAGCTCAACTTCCTGCATTGTTGTCACTTCTTTGTGACCTTAGCTTCAACCCCAAAACCTCAGTATTGATGTCAGTGTAACCACAATGACAGTTTAGTCTTGCACTTGCTCAATAAAAGCTATTGCATTGTGTTTGTGTCTAACATATTTATGATTATATTGCACACTGATGATTGCACACGTTCCTTTGATGCTAAATGATATTCATTTATTTTTGCAGTGCTGCAAACACAATACCCCCCCCACACACACACACACACACACACACACACACACACACACACACTCCTGTCTTAATTCTGTCCTGTTGTGTTGTTGAGGTCAGGTATGGACACGGCAAGGCGGGAAGCACTCAGGAAAGGGGAATCCAAAGCGATGGGAGAGAGAGTGGTTGGGTGTGGACTTCCGTCAGCCCCTGGGGGAGTTAGAGGGAAGTGGCCAGAGACAAAGCTCCAGAGATGAGAGCACAGGCAGGGGCAAAGTGCTCCTGGACACTCCCTCGTAGTCCATCACAACAACACCCCACCCAGCGCACAGGTCCTGTGTTTGCAGCAGAAACTCTCCCTGTTATCCAGCTATGTAAAGGTCCACACATCAGACCTGAAAACTCCTGATACTGACAGATATCGAACCCGCTAAATCCAATATTGGACTTTTCCACATGCATTCATTGTAATTTTCTTACTGCTAAGTTCAAGAATCTCCAGAACAGAAAGAAGTTGTAGCGAAATTGTTGTGTCAACCGGTGTTTTCCCTTCTCAAGTTAGTCTGGCGTTTAATTTCTGTCTGCAGAATTGCAGATCCATTTTCATGTCAGGAACATCAGTGAATTGGCTTCAGTTTCATATATAAACAATGAATGTTTCATCCCTGTCCTGATCTCTCTCGGTACATAACAGAGCTTCTCACGCTTGTCCTTCACCTGGATCTCTTCCTATTGGAACTGTCTTTTCATGGCTTCATCATCTAATTTTTCCCACGGCTTGGACCACAGCTGCTGTTGTGGATCCAAAACAGTGGTTGCCACACACTTGACGCACAGCTTTTGTATGAACTAGATTAGTAAGAAGTGATGAACAAACAGCTGTGGATTTCATCAAGCTTTATTTTCCACATAAACAAATAATTTTGCCATACTGGTAATCCAACCCACTGCAACCAAACATTAGGCAGAGTGGTCTGTATAGCTGAGTCCTGTGACTCAGTGGCTGTGCATCCTGCTGAATCTCCATCAGCTTAGCACTAGCTGACAGTGAGCCTACAGTCCATGACCACACTTTGGCATCCCAGATTCCCAGCTGACAATTTATTGTTCCCATAACACCCTCGCACAGCTGGGAGTGATGATTCCTGAATGGAAACTGTGAATGCTCACGTCTGCAGACCTGCTACCTTGCTGTGCGCTAAGTCTTATCAGGCCAGGGAAATCCAAGCTGCAACCAAAGTGTGATGGCAGAACTCTTTCAGTGCAACAGTTTTTATTAGGCATTGACTCACATTGGTCTTTTTGTAATGAGCAATTTGCAGAAACGGATGAGTAGCTTCTATTCACAGAGAAGGGGGAGGCATGAGAGAATAACGTGGCCAGCTTTAAAGTTGAGTGGGCAGTTTGGGCGGGTTGAGAGGTCAAGGCAAAATAGAGAACGGTGCAAGAGCATGTTTATCTGGCCATGTTATCCCTCTGAAGTACTAAAGGGAGGAGAGCGAGGAGCCCCCTTTGTTCCTCAAGAGCCTGCAGATGGCTGTAATCCCTTCCAAAATGCGCACTGAAAATCAATCAAGACTGGGTGGACATGGGGTATGAGTGTTGAGGCGGGCGACACTTTCCTCAGGGAGGGGGTCCCGCAAAGAAACACAAGTTGGGTCAAACAAGCGTCTTTGATGCTTTCCCGCCAAAATAAGTATTGTAAGGAAAGACAGGGGGAATGAATTGCGACCCCCTCCAATGAAGGCCTGCCTGCTACCCCTCCGTTTGAGCTGAACACAGCTGCCATCTCCTCACCGTATCCTGGGGGCTGACATCGCCTACAGGGGGTACGACCACAAAAACCTCCAAACACTGACATCATACTCTAATAAGGTTACTTAGAGACATTCACTGTGGCAGGATGAGGAAAAACAGGCTCACATAGGAGGAAAGAGATGGATAGATGGATGGATGGATGGATGGATGGAT
Organism: Gymnocephalus cernua; assembly: GCA_023631565.1. NCBI lineage: Eukaryota > Metazoa > Chordata > Actinopteri > Perciformes > Percidae > Gymnocephalus > Gymnocephalus cernua. Next base: position 15,404,556 of record CM042443.1, read on the forward strand.
GGATGGATGGATGGATGGATGGATGGATGGATGGATGGATGGATGGATGGATGGATGGATGTTTTACAGGTATGTTAACCATTGTAGTTTAGCATTCAGACATTTGTCAATTAGCACTTAACACAAAGTACAGCAGAGGCTGATGGGAGTGTCATTAGGTTTGTAGGCATTTGGTGACAATTGAAAGTATAGGACAAATATAAATGTTGACTTGATAATGGTTTTAAATACAAAGTTAAGGGATCACCAAAGTTATTACAATTTATCCTGAGGGTAGTCTATATCAACAATGTTTCATTTCCGGGATTGTTCAGGTGCAGCCGTAAATTCCGCCAGATGTCCCTCATTTCGGCCGGATGTCCGTCACCTTCCGCTTTCTTTGTGTTGGCATTCTAAACTCCGGTCGATTTCTGAGGACTATGGTTAACTCCTCCTTAGATCTCTGCAGGGTAAATCCAGACAGCTAGCTAGACTATGTGTCCAATCTGAGTTTTCAGATGCACGACTAAAACAACCTTTGAACGTACACATGTTCCACAAAACAAGTTCCTTCCCGATGCTATTTTGCAGAAGCACTGTTGCTCCGTCCGGCGCATAGCGCCGCCCAAGACAATTGTGATTGGTGTAAAGAAATGCCAATAAACCAGAGCACGTTTTTCTCCCATCCTGTAATGCTGTGTGGACTAGCCAGACCCTCCTCCGCCGTGCTGTGGAGGAAGGTCAGGCAATGCGAGACCATCATGAGGGGGACATGAATGCCTGAAGCCAATTTTATGGCAATTCATCCAATAGTTGTAGAAACTAGTTTATTAAAAACCAAAAATGTGAACCTAATGGAAAGGTCAAGGGATCAAAGTTGATAGGATTCATTCTCTGGGGACCTTAACTATCAAATGTCAAAAGTTGTTGAGACATTTCAATCTTGACCAAAGTGGACGACCGACCGACACTGTTATCCCTAGAGCCACGGTGCCAGCGTGGCTAAAATAAAATATGATCGTTTTCTAAGGGTATCTTACATTTGCCTACAGTTTGTCCTGTGCTAAAAACCTCATCTATCAACAAAACTCTTTGTAATACTAGAAGGGCACTCAGAGAATGCAGACCTCCACCAAGGCCAAATGCCCTATGTTACAATGTTAATTAAAGTGAAAGAAATAATTTGTGTATCCGCCCTGTGATTGTGATTTAGTAGGGTTTTTCTTGGCCCATGCTACACCCCACCAAGTTTCATGAAAATCAGGTCAGTAGTTTTTCCATAATCAAGCTGACAAACAAACAAACAAACCAGACCAATGGAGGTAACAATGACTCTCGAATCCGCTTACTTCCTCACACAGCTGACGTCAGCCTTTTGGATACTAAACCCCAGACAGAGAGTCTACTAAGGAAAGAGACCTGTCTTTGGAAGGGCTCTCCAACCCTACCAATTAACCGCAAGGATTATGGATTTCTGACAAAACCTGTTTGGTTGTCTACACAAAAGGAGAGAAACCTCCCTAGCAGATCAGTTCATTTCTTTTCTCAATACCTACCACCCACCTGTGTTTCTCCCATCGAAAACTGCCTCCCCCTTTGCACCCACATTTTGCCTGTTATCTTTCTCCTCAACGAGAAGTTGTCTTGGGTTACCTTCTTAGAGACATATTGCACTGTGCCTATTGTTTAAATTGTTTATTAAGGAAAGAGGTAGGCAGGAACGAAACTGCCACTCACAGTGGTTTTGTTATGTTACTAGTATCTCCTTGCAATTTTCTTCTGCAAAACGCAGCTTCGAGGCAAGATTTGTCAACAGATACGCCAGTTGCGCAATGCTGTGAAATACCGGTATGTGAAAACGTGATGTTTAATAGCACTCTTAGTATTAAACTTGTGTAGGTGTTCATTTATTAGTATTAAAGGAAAAGTACATCATTTGATAGGGATATTGTGTTAAATGATCAATTGGTAACATGTATAAGGTTTGTAGTGCTGTCCTGTTTCTCTCAAGCTTTTCTAACTTGTACATAAATGAATGATTTCCTACATTTCCCAGAATACATTTGAATAATTTCCAGGTGAAAAGCGGTGATGTTATTGCTTTTAATCAAAGGTAGGAAAATGGGCATGCAGTATGTGATACCCAGCAAGAAAACTTACCCATGAACAATGCTGTATATCTTTGATCCAAATCCTCAACTCTATGCTCAACATGTGTTGTAGCTGCATTGCATTCTGGTCAATCGAGGCAGCTGTTGATGCCTCAGTGACCTTCAATAAAACCTGTTATGTATTTTGGTTTTAGCTCATCAAAACTATTTCAAACTACTTCAAAACTGCATAGGGAAATGCGTTAATATGATGTCTTGTTTTCTAAGTTTGGTTGAGAATACGAAAATTGATAGCAACTCAAAGAGCAGTTATTACTTTTTGCCAAACTTGAACTTTTAACCCTTTAACAGCATAAGAGTGTTTTAGGTTAGCTTTTCCTTTTAACATTCAGAAAATGAAACGTTTAAGTTACATACTTCTCACACTGTGCAATGTGACTAATCAATGCTAAGTGGCTGCTAGGACCGCTTTTCATGTTGAATCGAGTGAAAAGTAAAAGAAACAGAGAAACATGTGAGGCCATTTACGTGCCAGACGTGCTGACAGTCAGATGGCATGTTTATATTTCAACAAAGTGCACTCACACATTGTGCATCAGCCCAGCCGCTGTGGCCTGTCTGATGTGTCAGAAGCTCCCGAGCCTTCCTCTCCCTTCGCTCTACGCTCATTCCAGGGGAACATGTGCGCTGGAATTCTCCCCCAATTAAGACAGGGATTAGCCAGGTCTGCTGTGGGAACCGGCAGAGTGTGGGAAAACAGAGGGTCTGTCCCTCTCTCCTTCCCTCACCGACAGCCTCATTCTCACTCGCTCTTGTTCATCGAGCTGCCTCCCTCCCTCCCCTGTCTTTCTCACCCTTACTGTAACTCTTTCTCCACCATTTCTCACCCTATATTCTGTCTTTTCTCAACATTCTCATTATATACCTTCCAATCTCACTGTTTAAGCCTCACTTGCAAAAATCCATTTGCTATTGTTTCCCCTCTCATTTTTATAATTATGCACACTGACCCACTTTATTTTTTCTTCTTTTCAATATTTTTTTCCCCTCTTTCTTCGCCACCCAGAATCTCCATAGCTTTCAGTCCTGATTCTTCAAGGTTTTCTGAAGTGCATGATTCTTCTGTGCTCCCTGCTCCTGCCCCTTCCCTCCTCCCTCTTAATGCCTCTCTAGCCTTCTTAGTGAAAGCTTGTCTGGGGGGGAAGCTTAGGACTCTTGCATGAATAGTCTGAGACTGTCAGACTGAAAGAGGGGGTCGAAAAGACAGCTCATCAGAAAAGAAAAGACAGGTGCCTCAGAAAACAGACATTTACAGTTTTTTTGCAGGCATTCTTGCATTAGTTCATGAATATCCAACAAAAAAAAAAACGTATTGAAGGAATCCTATCATTTGTACATTGCACATCAAATCAGCAGCAACCTAAAAATCTGTATTGTGGGAAAATTCAGTGAACAACCCACAAAACGTGAATGAGCATGAACTAAACGCTTATGGGAACATCCTGGTTAAACTTCATGCTCATTTTTCCACTGTCACTAATTTCATTCTCATGATCTTGCAATACTCTCACTGTCACAGTGAATTCCTCTCCCACTGCCTCCACATTCCTCGTGCTCATTGTCACCTTTTCTTCCTCGTTCCCACTCTGCCTCTACTTTCCTTGCGTTCCCATAAATCCTTTCCCTGTGCACTCCTCCCCACAAGGCTTGTCCGTTCCAATTATGGCCGGGCCGTCCGGCCCCCCGGCTCACACACAGCTCGCTCTCATTAAGCCTGTATCAATTAGGCAATAACCTCCTAAAACAAAGGGCCTCTTGACGAGCGGCCCATCGCAGGCCATGTGAGGTACTTCCTCTGCATCGCTCCACCCTGCTTCCCATCCTCAGAACGACACATTTATCCAACCTCTTTCCCACTGTGCTGCTCACAAAACAAAATCTGGGCCCAAAAGCATCACCAATAAAACAGAAGGCAGTAGAGAAAGTGAATAAGCATCCAACATTTACTTTCATTTGTAATGTTGATAAGGTCATGTGGTTCCTGTACTTTATATATTTATCATGCAGGATTTTCCTTCACAGCTCAGCAACCTTTACTTGATTGTGTTATCAGACAAACACAACGCTGTATTGTGTAGGTAATAGTTTTCCATTCCCAGGTGAATAATGTACAACTTTAGTTTGAATTTCAAAAAGTCACAACCGGTTATTTTATTTCACATGACAAAAAGGATCATACATTTTTGTGGGAGACCAAAAGGACAGAAAAATAACTACAGGTTTTGCCAATACTTTTTTTTTCTTGTTGCCAATATAAGACAACATGAAACTGTTTAGGAACATTTCAGCGGTTGAGATAGTAACCATTTTTGGATAGAGTGCTGGGCATGAGCTCTTTACTACAAAGGCAACACATGTACAGTATTGCAGAATGCAATGCAACAGTCCTGAAATGAATGTTGTCTATGTGAAGCTTAAAATGCTGTTTTGATGAGTCAGAAAGAAGTCAATTTGACTCAAAGGTCATTTCTGAGGAGGTTTAAAATGTGTTATACTGAAGGACTAAATGCAACAAGCATCTGATGATAATTAAATGGCAACTTCATATTTTATGATAATGTGCTTTACTCCAGATAAAGCAAAATGATACTAAGTTCAGATAAATTGGTTGGATTGATCAGACATATATAAAGCACAGTTTCCTACACTCATTACAGGATGCTGCTTCTGGCCTTCATATCTGTGAGAGAAAAATGATTTATAGTTGGTAGGTTTGGCTGATAAATGTCATTGGAATTGTCTGGTTGAGAAAATGGGGAATGCCATAATTAAGATTTATTTTAATTAATTAGATTTCAAACCAAACATGTCGAAAGCTGCAATCTTTTAATTGTTCCACTGAACAGATGTTTCATTTTAGATTAGACCAGCAGATGATAACCACTTTATGGGGCTTTTTTATATTATTTAAAAGGTCCAGTGTGTAACGTTTAGTTGTTTATTATTATAAAATTATAAATCTGTGTTGCCGGTTCACAAACGTGTCCTTTTTCATGAATATTTACCAACACCATCAATTCCAAGTATTCCTTTTAGCCTGAAATTTAACATTTGCATTTGCATGAACTGGGGTAGACACTCCATATTCATGCGCCATCTTGAAATACGTTAGCTGGTAAGGGACATACAGGACATACATAATGTCACATGATGCTGCTAATGGGTACAGTAGCTTCCCGGCTCCGGCATGTTCGAAGAAGGAAACATGGAGGACCACACATATTCAAAATCCAACTTTCAGGAGCAGGAGTCTTCTTCTTCGCCCAGAAAAAGAAAAAGGATATTGAAAAGAGCAAGAGATCGGCTTTTTGAAGCGTGAAGGCTACCGTAGCGTGGTGCGAGAGAGTTGATTGTTATATATGATCTCAACGCTAGATGGGAGAAATGCCTACACATTGGACCTTTAAACAGTATCTTTGATTGTCATTTTTTCAACATGTCAACACAAAAGCAAAAAAATCATTTTAAAGTTGTTTTTTGTTGCCATATTTATTAGACCAATTGAATCTAATCATTTTCATGATCAGTCATTACATCATAACAGTGACCACATACAGTGGTTAATAAATAAAAAAAGTTGATCACAGACCATAAAATGAACTTTTCCAAAAATGCTCCAAGAAAACTTGGCACTAGCCTTCGGGACCAGCTGTGGTGCACCAGACTTCAACCTCTACTCTACGCATTTGCAATGTTACAAATTCTACTACTTCTCTTGCTTGTTGTTTACTCAGTGTATTTGTACAAGTTTGCAGCGGCCTCTGCAGGCACATCATCGCTCTGTCTTTGTTGGCGGAGCAGCAAAGAGCAACCTGGTTTTGATTTTCCCACAGATCTGCCGGTGAGAGGAGTGGTCCCCAGCACCCAGCGCTTTGGCACAGTGACTATGTTGGCACAGACCCAAGCCGAACCCCCCCTCCCCCCCCACCCCTTTTCCCAGGGTCCTGGGAGTGTAATGCATTACTACCAAAATCCCACTTCCCATTCCTCTCAAACTTTCACACCCCTGCTCCCTCCCTCCCACGGCTGGCATGCCCCCTGAAAAGAGGATTGGGGTGACATGCGTATGCCTTTTTCCATCTCCTCTACTTTTCCCATCGTTCCCCAGAGTATTTTGGCTACAAGTTGTTGTTTTTTTAAAATCTTTTTCAACATTAAACTCAACATAACTCTTACTGACATTTTTTAATTAAACATTTCAACCTTTAAAGTACTTTTTTTCCATAAAGGATTTACCAATGTTAAAGTTATGCCAGCTATCACACTATGGCATGAAACCAAGCTACCAAAAGATACTAGAAAAAAAAATTGCAGACCTTTTCACTGTTAAAGGGATTTAAAGGGAATAGATGCCTATTCAAACACTGAGGTTATAAATATGAACCCTCACCAAGAAGAAAAAAAAAAAAGAAGCCTGGCTCAGCACGGCACTGAGGGAAAGTATGCACAGGCGTGTATGTGTCTGGGTAACATGTAATGACATTGTTCTCACCAGGATGACCCCCTCATTGTCACCACGCTTTCTTCTCCCGAGCTCGTGAAATTGACATAAGCTTCACAAACATTCCAGGCATTTTTTTCTCAAGGCCGGATTTCTTTGGGGGCCTTTCATAGAAAAACCACCAGTATGAGCAGCGCCACCTAGTGATGGTGTAAACACACACCATACATTCTCCAGTCAAAACAAGGTATTCAAATAGATATGTAATAAGTATCCACTTAGAAAAGAATCGGTTTTAATTTGAACAAAACCAGCTTAGTGTTTGTGTATGATTTCAATTAAATAAAATGTTTAAATCTGAGATTTAATATGTATGAGATAAAACAGTGTCATGTTAGATTACATTGCAATATATGACTGGGTTTCAGATTTTGTGGCCAGTTTTCTTAATGGAGTGATGAATTAGCACTATGGGAACGCCCGGCCTCCTGTATCCCATGCAGTCTGCAGAGAAGTGAGATCTCCTCTTTATACCTGCAGGTAGTGGTAAAGCTCAATGCAACGCTCTTCTGAAAATGAACACCATATGACTTAACACATCAAGTGACTTCCTGACCTGCCCAGGTGGTTGTCAACATAGTCCTGCAACTCCGACACCTGCGCCTCTGCGACTGTTGCCCTGGTGATGAGAAGGGCGCGCTCCTTCTCAAAGTTCACCTGTTTAAAAAAAAAAACGAAAGTCTTCAAATCACCTTCATCCCCAGAGAATAGTTTATTTCTTCAAACTAAAAGGTTTTAAGTAAGGTTATAAAATTGTACAGTTTTTTTTTTGTGTGAGGAACGAAATTTGACAATCCAAACTGTGAGGAGTGAGATATTTTTGTTTACCAGTGTAGAGTCTGTGATCTCCCTCAGCTGTTTCCTTATGTCCGTCCAGGATTCCTCGCATGCCGACCTGATAAAGTTACATTTTTCATAACTTTTTATGACACAATCCACAGCTGACCACATCTGTCAATTGGTAAAATGCAAAAAAATGACACTCACTCCTGATGGCTTAAATTCTGAACAGGCATTTTTAAGACAGCCACCTGCAACAGAAAAGTCAAGGTGAAGGTCTTGAATCCCCATGAACACATATACAGTATGTACTGTATGTAAAACAAGGAAGCAATATCAATGGAGATTTAAAGTGTGCGGCATAAACAGAATCTGAGCTGCAGTATTTTGCTAATAACAGGTGAAAACGGTTATTTCTGTTATGCATATTTAAAAGGTCAGGCTTTCATTCAATTACATTTGATGAACTTTATTTTTCTTAAAAGGAGAACATGTCTAGGTTAAAACCTTTCTTTTTAGTAAACTCTGTGTACACAAACAATGTTCTCAATGCTTGCGTTCATGTGTGGAGCCCCTGGTGATACTTGGAGCAAAGTTTCATGTTGTGTCGAGCCTTCAGTGTTTTAAAAATAGTGATGTTGATGCTATCACAGTAGTGTCCCTAGCTCTCCCATTCAAAAGGCCGTTTGACTGAAAAATGAGAATACGGTAAATCTTAAAAGTGGTGCTTCCGTCCTAATTATGCTTTTAAACGAAAGTTTGACTCGGGTACATTCACAAAAAGACCCTAGGTTGCATGTTGCCGAGAGTTACGCTTTAAGATTTAATAGCAACCCATCTATCAGTGCTCCTACAGGATCTGCAGTCCACCTCTGCAGCAGTAAAGCTTTTTGTTGCCGTAGGGCACAAACTCTGAAGTCATTTTTTTTTTTCAGTTCACTGCTCACAAAACAAATGCAGTTTTGCTTTATATAAGGAATTATGGACACAAAGAAGAATCCCAACAGACCAAATACAAGCATTCACCAGACAACAAAACAAAAGCAGATCAACCCACTTCAAAGCAGCCATCTTTCTTTTGTCCTACCTGCTCCCGGGCCGCCTGCAGCTGACCCTCCAGCCTCGCTTTGTCCTGGCGAAGGTGCTGGAGCTCCCTCTCAGTTTCATGTCTGAGCTCAGTGGGCTCCAGGCTGAAGCAGGCTTCTGGAGGTCCAGGGTCAAGACCTTGCTCTGGTGTGGCCAAGACCAGCTCCCTCTGAACCCTAAAGAACACAGTGTATCGATGTGGCCAGTTACTCATTACGGAGTAACTGGGAATTTGCTATTGTTGACAGTGCTGGCACCTGAAGGATTATTTTGTTAAAGAATAAAGTGTGAGGCCTCAGATTTCATGACCTGCCATTGCCTCTCTCTGATTCCTTGGGTCACGAGGAAGCCATCTGGACTTTGGAGTGATAAGACACTATTAAAAGTGCAGATGCAGCATTGCCCGGAAAGATGATTAAAACAAACCTCTCATCAAGGGAACAGAGAGAAACAATGGAACTGTGTTGTAAGCGGCAATATCTGGATCTTTGCAATCCTACCTACAGCACCTTTTCTTTTTTTTTTTTCTTTTTTAGATTATTTTTTGGGGCTTTTTTCCCTTTATTTTTGAAAGTGGATAGATATGAAAGGGGGAGAGAGATGGGGGATGACACGCAGCAAAGGGCAACAGGTCGGATTTGAACTCTGCGCCGCTGCAGGACTCAGCCAACATGGGGCGAACGCTCTTACTGGGTGAGCTAGAGGTCGCCCCACCTACAGCACCTTTAATGTTTTATGTGAAGCACTTTGGATTGCCTTGTGGCTGAAATGTGCTATAGAAATAAAGTTGTCTTGCTTTGCCCTACAACCTCCAGCCTGTCAGCCAGTCACCAGGGCATTTCGCTTTGCACCGCACCCCTGCGTGTCAGAGCTGAGCCCCGCTGTCTGTCAACATGCAGAGAGGACAGATAAGCCTGTGCTTACGAGCTCTCAGGTACCGAAATTTGGCACCGATTGATATAACGTGAATCGGTCCTCGGTAGTACCAACGTAATTCGGTAACCAAAAAAAATCACTGAGTTCGTTATTCATTCACTCGACAGTGGTGTAGCAAGTTTCAGCAGCATGTTTATGGAATATGTATGTAACACTGAAAAGCAGGGCATAAAAAGACACATACCCGTGTCTACACTAACAGTTAAGCAGGCAGGAAGTCTCACCTGTATGCAATAAGGAGAGCATGATGGGTCTGGGTGACCTTCTGAAGTCTCTTCTTATAGGAGCGAGCAGCAGAGGCGAGCTGTTCCTCCCTGACCCTGTAGGATGAGCGAACATTCTGGAGCATGCTGTCCACGTGTGCCCTCATCTCAGAAGTCTCTGAAGGGCTTTTACCTTCTCCAACTCCATCAATGTACTCCTAAGACATGGACAATGATGTGGTGTTAAACATTGTCCCACATTACTTTGTAGACATGATTGTGCGAGCACTGCAACTCACAGCTAAGTCCTGTAAATAGCACACAAGCCTTGCACGGTATTCCTCATTCAGCTCTTTGACTTGAAGTTGCAGCATTGAGTTCTCTTCTTCTACCTCCTTCACTTGGCTCTGAGAGCACATCAGGGCCTTGGATGAAAATAAGAAAAACATGATGTGACATATTTCCACCACTAGTTCAGAGGTTGCAAAACCGTGATAACACCTACAATCATTTGAGAAATGTTTTGTAAATCAGTACGGGATTGTTCATACTCACCACGCTCTGCTCAAATAGTTCCTGCTGTCGATTGTGGATCGCTCTCTTGTTCTCCTGGTGGGCTTTCCCCATTGCCACCCTGATGACCAAACACAGGCTCAACAACAAGAGAGTAGCGACCAGAATTCACAGACAGCCACATCACAGGGGCAACGCAAAGAGACCACATCACACACACAGCAAATAAAGCCACAGCTTAGAATAAAAATCAAAGAGGAACCACAGAGCAGATATGCACGTGGGATGAACACTGGGACATATATCCTGTAATGGGTTCGGCTGTTTTGATGACTGGATATGGAAAGATAATGATGTTTCAACGTAATTAAGCTTGTGCACGAGTAAATGACAAACATTGTCAGGGCCTTACACTTTCTCCTCCAGTTTCTTCAGCTGCTCCTCGTAGCTGTTCTTCATTTTCTCCAGCATGTCTTTGATCTCATCTTGGTTTCCAAGTAGCTATGTGAGAGCATATGAAGGAGAGAAAAAAACAGCACGTTAAACATATGTGTTGACCACTGTTGCAAACAATAATATATATGTTTTGTACAAAAATACTTACAGTTCTTTCCATAGATTTTTGCTCCTTGTCCAAAGCTGCCAGATCCTCAAGCTGTAACAGTGATGATATAAAAAAATGAATAAACATTTAAAATAAAACAATATTTCAAATTGAAGATTTAGTTTACCCCAAAATAAAAAAAAAGTTTAAGTCAAAAGAAAATAATGGACAAGAACTTGTTCTGCTTATATTGAAAGTGAATCAAAAAATTCTTTTGGATAGCTGAGATTGCACTAACATGATCTGTGTTCCGTTTTCCAACAAAACTCGCAGCAAAAGTTCCAGAAACTATGGAGTGACATGAACTTAACTAAAACTAAAAGTCCCTTTTGCCCATTCATATTTGCATTTCCTCTGCATCTCAAGAGCAGTGAAGATTAATGAACACACTGTCTGGGCCTCACCTTGACCCTGTTACGTGACATGCGGCTGATCAAGGCCCGCACCCTGTCCAGCTCACTGTGCAGGCCCTGGGTGGTAGTCCTCACACTCTGCTGCTGCTCCTCCAGCTGCCTGCGGAGGGCGTCCTGGGCCTGGGCCAGTGCCAGCAGCTCAGCACTTAGCTCTTCACTCTGGGCCAGCTCTTCATTATGGGCCTTAGCCAGAGCTAGGTAGTTCTTCTTCAGTGTGGCGTACTCCTCTGTCCAGTCTTGGCCGCTCTTCTCTCCCACTTTCAGACGAGCCTCAGCAGACTGGAGTTCCCTGAATAAGTTGTCTCGCTCCATCTCAAGCTCTGTTATTCCACCGGCTTGGTTCAATATCTAACAGGGGGGGAACAGTGCAGCACAGATAGATTCTGGATAACACTGAAAAAACTCAATTTAACCCTGAGTAAACGTTTTCCACAAGCTTTTTTAGGCGTATTTAAAGCTTCTTGTCCTAAAATCCTCACTGATCAAATAAAGTCTACATTTCACCCACTTCTTGTGTACCACTACATCACTTCAACCAAACGCTCACCTTGTTTTTCAGCTCAAACTTCTCTTCTTCAAACTGCTCTTTCATCTTGTTTGTCAGAATTTTCTCCTCCACAAGCTCCTTAGATATCTAAAAAAAAAAAATGGGACAGGGAATAGAATTTTTTCTGGTTCTATACTGAACAGATACATTGAACATATGAACTCTACCTTGAGTTTTTCCTCTTCACTCTGGACCAGCCTGCAGGACAGATCTGTGTTGGAGCTGGCCAAGTGGCCCAGTCTGCTCTCCAGGTAGCCCACTTTGGTGAAAAGGCGTTCATTTTTGTCACGCAGCTGCAACTAAAGTAAGGTGAACAGAAATACTTTGCTACAATCAGATGACAAAGGAACATTATACACTTACACTTTCTCCCATGTTGGCTGTATTGTAGCTAAGGTTACATATCAAAGGCCTATGCCTATGTTCATAGTTCCCCCATAAGCTAGCTTACTTCAGAAACCAACTACCTAACCAAAACTGGCCGTTTTCAGGAGTAGAAAGTATAAGTTAACCTCCGCATATTAAGACTGACTATTGTAATTACTTACATTATCTTCTGTCAGAGCTTGAAGTCGCTCCTGAAGTTCATTTGAAGTTGTCTGGTGGTCCTGTGTGTCCATCTGTATTCACGGTCAACTGCTGCCTACATTAATGCACTCACTGTTTCCACCAACAATATGTTGCCATGGCCTCGACAACACCGGAAAAAAAATGGTGTGGGTTTTTTCTTCTCTTCTTTTCTTGCATTTTTTTTATACTGCAAGGAATAGAATAGCACTTGACTTTCACCATTTACATTAACTTCATACTAACTAGTTCATCCAGTTGAAGATTAAAGCGTAGTTAGTTTACAATGTTTTGCATATTATGTTGGAATAATTATACATTATTCCAACATATTCTGTAAAATCCAACATATTCCAACATATTCTGTAAAATCAATGTAAATCAGTAGTCATTACGACTTCATGTTATGGTTAAATAATGAATATTGTCTGACCAGGGTGTAACAGGCTTACGTCTTTGCCAGCTCCACCAGTCTGTTTAGTCGATTACAGGCCTATGAATATGAATACCACTACCGATATATAAACCTTCCACGCCATACATACAGTGCAATTTAACTGAAAAAGGTTTTATTATAAGAACTTTTCAATGAATACGAATAATGCATTGTAATGTAAAGCACACTGATTCACATGTGCTCAGTAAAAATCGACTCACAAGTTATCAAAAATATCTGAAAAATGCTTTACAGAGATATAACTTTTGACACTGAGAGGATACTTACAATTAATACATTAATTGAATAAAAAAAAAATACATTGTACCAAATGCATGTAAACCACATAATCAGGTCTGGATATATATATATATATATATATATATATAAAATGAACAAAACATTCAAAGCCAAATTTAGATATAAAATTCAGCTCAAAGGCGATAATCTGTATTCATCAATTCTGCAGTTGTAAAATTAATCCAGGATTGAAGGTAGAATATAAGAGCTGCATTAAATAAATAAAAAAACATTCTTCTACAGATCATACAGGTTATTTGTGTTCAACTTTTTGAAAAAAATAGGGTGAAGATTCAGTAGAATTTAGTAGGTCTAGTGTGTATCTGTATGCACTACCACTGCATTAGATTGAAATATTGTTTACATCTATGTGAACATGGCCATTAATATATCAAAGCTCTACAATTAGAGCCTCTAGTGTCAATTCCTTCACTTGGTCCTCAGTCACAATGGAAATTTGCACTCTGGTGTATTGCAGATCAAAATATTGCTTTTTGAGGTAGGAGACATCCTGTTTCAATGAGTATGGAAGATTTTAAACAACCTAATGCGGTCTTGGTGTAGCGATCTCCCTCCCCCGTCTCTTCTGTCTTTGCTTCACAGTGCTCGTCCGTGCACGTGATAATCAAGTGCCTTATATTACATGTAATTACTGCGCTCATTTTACCAATGTGATTTGTGTTGCTAACTGACGCTAACTGCACTGTCATTCCCGGTCTGAGAAAGTTCATACTCTTGCATATTTATGCGCTTGGAAATGTGGATTCTTTATACACATGAATGAAGAATCCAAATATATGAAAATATATTGTTTAACAAAATAAAAAAAAATCATCAGTAAGATCGATTTAAGACAGATTTAAGTCCTCCTCCACTTCGTCCTCCTCCTTCACAGCTTGCCTGCGGTCACCACGATCCAAGGGTACACCCATCTCTTTTTGCAGGGACTCTAGGCTGGCTTGGCTAACATAGTACCTGACGTTCTGTGACGGCAAAATCTTCTGGAGTTCCTCCAGCTTACGGTAGGCCTGGAGTAAAAAAGATGGAAAGGAGAGCAGTAAATCTGGAGACATCAACTGACAATCAAGACGATTTGACAATTAACACTTTCTTTGACAGGATGCCGATATTTTCTTTAACCAAAGTGTCATTTCACGTAATAAAAAAGCTAGACAAAAATGATAGTCACCACTTGGAAGTTGCCTTGCTGACAGTGGTGCTCCACCAGGAAACCAAATGCATCTCCGATCCTGACAGCAGGATCCAACTCCGGCTCCTCCAGCAGAGCTTCACATAACCGCACCGCCTCATCAGCATCCTCCGTATACAACCTGCAGACAAAAGCTCAAAACATCAGAAGAAGATCACAGCCAGAGAAATAACAAAACTTCCCACAAAAATGTCTGTTTCGGAAGAAAAATAAGGTAAATAAGAACAAATATGAGTTGTATTCTTACCTGCGTGCGTGGACAAACTTCTTGATTAGCGTGACTCTATGCTGCAGGTCAGCCAGTCTTACTTCCTGTTGTCCAGTTGAAGAGTCCTTTGCTTTTGAGAGGCACTTGAACGCCTCAGTCAAAGCATCTAGAGCCTTTTCATAGTTCTGGTAATCATCAATCTCAACCTTAACAATGATAAACAAGAGCAGCAAGCATACACTGTGTTATTTGAAAAAAGGTATTTTGTCTGGATTATTCTCTATTCAAGTTACAACTATAAGAACTGGATGTAGAATAAGCTAATGATTACACTTTCTAAGAACATTGAACACTGATCCTACTGAACATGCTTGTTGTTATTTAAGACCACCGCCCTAAAAGACTTCTTTTGTCTATTGTCAATTCATAACCAGACAAGTACCAATAATAAACATCATGAAATGGACGGATATCTTGTATGAGGTTTTGCTCTACCTGAGCACAGGCTTCATAAAAGCCAGCCAGCAGGTCCGGTGCCCTGCCTTTAGTGTAGAAACCAATGATTGTCTTCAAGACCTCTGGATTTTTCCGCCAGTCCAGAGACTGGAGGTAGTTGGCGGCCATGATGAAAAGCTCCTTCTGGCGACAAACATTGGCGAAGAATACTATTTTCTCTGTGTCGCCTGACTTTAGCAGGGCCCTCATGGCCTGTTTAAAAAAAGACAAGTTCAAACATTATTACGGTCATATTTTAACTTGCATGTGCATGTATTTGTGTGTGCATGTATTGCACATGCCACATAACATCGAGACAGAGCAGATGGAGTAATCCCTTGTCCTCTCACCCAGATACTTACAAGATCAAAGCTTGCAGAGAATCCATATAGTGTTTACTACACACCACAGTATTACCTTGGGCTTGTTGCCCGCCTGTGTGTATTTCTTGGTGGCCAGGTGGTAATTGCCCTGACGCATGCAGCAGTCCGCTATCCTCTCCAGCAGCTCCTTTCGGGCCTCTTCAGACAAGTCTTTTGAATCAGTTACGGTCATTCTCTCTGCCAGCTCCTCTGTGATGGTTAAGCTCTGGGTCACACACAACTCCAAGGCTTGATGGTACTTTGTTCATACACAAATGAAAAGACACACATATACTGTAAGTACGCACATGTGAACTAATATTTTCATGTATGGGTGATGATGTGTCACAAACAGGTACCTTCTTGGCTGCTACCAGTAACTCCACAGCCTTCTCATACTGGGAATGTGTGATAAAGAAGTCAGAGCAGCGGGCCAGTAGGGCTGGGTCAGAGTACTCATTCAGATCCTCAGCAATCAGCTGAAGTGCAGAAAACTGCTGGGTGGCAAAGGCCAACTCTAGAGCTTTGGACACGTAACCAGCCTACAGTGGAGAAAATTAGAAGAAAAAAAAACATACAGCTGTAAAAATAATTTTCCCCTGGCTTTAACAAATATTTGGCTCAATACTGCCCCCTCGTGGAATGATTTAGAAGGCATCAACCTGAACGTTACCTCAGTCATTCAGAAAAAGCAGACATTTGTGCAATGTGAAATGAAAAAAGGTTTAATTATTGGAACTTTTTAATGTATAATTGAAATTTGTGAGGGACCTTGTGGAACAGTGCGACAGCTCGGTCCATGTGGGTGCCTTTCTCCTCGTAGTAACAGGCAGCCTCCATCATGTCCTCGGCATTACTCAGCAGAGCCAAGTTCATCAGCTGGTCATCCAGACCATTCTCCTGTTTAGACACGATACACATGTCAACAACCCACTGAGAGAAAGACTGGAGCACAGCAACAACAATGAATGAACAAACATGTTAAAAAAAATATAGAATAGACAGCATTTTCGGCAAGGAATACCATGATAAATAAAAGTCATATACCTGTATCTCTCGGGTATTAGTAAGAATGGGCATAAAAATACACGGCGGAATGCTTTACCTTACAAAGTCGTATGGCATTGTTGTAGGCCTGGGCTCGTGTGTAGAAGTGGACAGCCTGTTTGATATCATCATGGCCCTCATAGTGTCTGGCCAGGTGGTATGACGCTGCCCTGTCACCTGTGTCATTGGCTATCTCAGATGCCTGGTATAATAAATAAATACATTCTCACATTGATGGACAGCTCACTATATCAATGTTATTACTGCATGTTTATTATTGCATGTTTATTATTGCATGTTTATTACTGCGATACAAATAGTGTATCTAGTGCAAATAATGAGAGTTAAATCACTGTGGAATGCTGTCACTTCAAAACAATTAACATCTAATTTATCCAGTGCAATACCCATAATGAGTGAATAAAATATTACATAACACCCCGAATACAAACTGAGCCACCTTCTGAATGTTCCCCATGTAGCAGTGGACTCGAACCAGGGAGAGGTAATCCTGGGCACATTCATAAAAACGCAGCGCTGAATCCATGTCCGACTGGCTTTCCAGGTACTGGGCCCACCACTTATAGATGTTCCTGGATGGAGACGATGATAGGACTGATGTTTAACAGCATATACAGTAGTATGCAAAATGTGTAATATGCTCTTCAAATGACAAGGTTTTTACCATCAAGAGAAACTCTGGACTTACTTGTCTTTCATTTTGTTAACGTAGATCTCTAGAGACGACGTGTCATCCTGGAGCATTCTGGGCACTTCGACCCTGTGCGTGTCTGAATGTTCATAACTGTAACAACAAGGCTGACAATCACACTTTGTTTCCATGGTAAATTTGCCCTTACATAGAAAGACACAAATGCTTAAATTCAAAACTACTATATCGTTGACATAAAACAACAGATTCTGTCTCACTATGTGAGGGCCAGGGTCTTGTCGCCAATGGACTCCAGGTATTTGGCATAATTGTAGTAGGTGGTGCGCAGATGGATGCGATCACGGTTCTCTGCTGTTTCCAAAGCTTGCTGCCATTGGCCAGAAGCCTGGTAGAAATTGTTCAGCAGGTCATAACGGTGACAGCACTTGTACAACTTGTCTGCGTCTTCCTATTGAAGGACAGGAAAAAGAGGATTGAAAGATAAATGCTTATGGTCCGGAAGGTCCCGTGGTCTTTGTGTGGTGCACTGCCTAGGCCTAAAAAGAGGATGTGTTATTTGTAGCCAAAGGATGTGGCATTATGTTGGACTAAAGTTTTCTGGATGGATTTCATGATCTGAACTGAGGGGATGGCGTTTCTGCTTTCATTATCTTATATGTTCTCTATTGCATTGTCCATCTTGTCCGGGGTTTTCCCCCGTTTTTGAATGTTTTTTTTCTCGGACTAGAAATGATGACAGAAAAAATGGCTGAATAAAATATAGTATGTCATTAAATAAACATTCCATGTCATATTTTCAATTTCAAAAGCTGTAATGTAAAACGAAAGAACGGCCAAACACGAATGAATAAAAAATGTACTCCATAAATAGGGCAGAGAAAAATGGGCAAGTGCTACTATTTTATATTAGCTTGATTGTGAGTGAGGCATGTCCCATCGGTCATTTACACTACTTAAATCTCTTACCAGCATGCCGAGCTGAATGGCCAACATAGCCACTTGGGCTTCTGGTTCAGGCTCAGCCTCGGCCTCCTTCAGGGCTTTTGCTGCCCTGGCATTTCCCATATTCCCAAGGCACACACGCGCCACATCCAGCCGCCGGGTTTTCACACACATCCGTGCCATGTTTTCCCATACCGCTTTACTACAGAGAAAAGAGAAATGGATTGTTTGCAAGGGCAATATGTAGCTCACTGCATTGGTAGTTTATTATTCAACAGTGAATACAGTTACACACAATTATTTACAGTTTAGTTTAGGTCTGTATTTTAAGTCTTAAACCCTTGCTGGCCAGACATCCAGTACTGAAGTATTGTTTCAACATTTATCATGATTAAAACAAATCCTGCACACAAACACTGATATAAGCATAGAGATACAAGAATGTATGCAGGACTTTAACCCAAAGCAAGAGACGAGCTTTTCTAACTCTCTCGCTGACGTAAGTCAGCCCCTCTACCCCCTTTTACTTCTGCTTCAATTCCAAATTTAAGATTCCACAGCCATCTGGTCTCTATTTGCATCCACCTCCCTCCTCCTTGCTTTAGCTGATACAGATGTGGACTGTTTATTAAAGTTGGCAACAGGAAATACCCCAAATCTTTAGAGGCCCTGCTAGAAGAGGGGGAATGGAGGACGAGTGAAGAAAAAGAAAGCCACAGCAGTAGCCAAAATCTTCCTCTATATGGTCACAGAAAACCAACCCTGACAATGAAATGTGAGATACTTGCTGAGAAAAATAGAGCTAGCTGCACACAGGGCGGCAAGATCTAGAGAGCCAGAAAAGGAAAGACAAGAGAAGGAACAGGTCTACATTTGGCCCCTCTTCCCATCCTCTTTTCCTCTCAGGAAACACATCCTGTTGCTGGCTGACTGCGGCGGCCAATATGTTTGTTGCACACGAGAGAGAGGACTTTAGCAAACGCCCCCTGGGCTCCAGACAAAAGAATACACAACAGTGACGTCTAAGAGGGGGTCTTTTGGACACTCTCACAAAAACACACTGACACACACACACATTTAAAGTGATCATGAAGGAGGGAGCTGTCTGTTTAAAGCCCGTTTAATGCTCTACAGTTGCAAACTGATGTCTCGGACTATGACGAACAGCAACTCCCCCACATCTCAACTCTGACCTCAAGGATTTGCAAAGAAACAGTGAGCGAGAGAGAGAGGGAAATACAGAAAGAAGCAGAAGGAGGTGGGTAAAAGGACATCTTGTTCCAGTCAGGCAGTGGGTTGAGAAACGCTCTTGGTAAGCCTCAGTAAAGCCACTGAGGAGTCAGCGCCGAGCAACACCGTGCTTATTTGCATCTCTACTCTTTTCCGAAGGCAATGTGAAGTTGCTGAAGGGAAAGACAAGGAAAAAAGAAACAAAATAATCTGCTGCCTACACAGAGAAGCCAGCTGCACAAACAGGAGTCAGACCAGTGCAATAAGCAACGCACTGAAGAAGGAAAAGGAGAAGATAAAGAAAAGCAAGCAAGGAGCAAGATCCAAGAGTCAAGCTGCAGCCAGCCGGAGCCAGGGGAATGGACCTAGGTGCCAGTTGGATTAATCCCCGCGTACCCAAAGTGCTGTCTGAGGAGGAGGGCTGAGGCTCTGCTGCAACGACAACCAACTCCTGAATGAGGATGAATGGAGATGTCCTTTAGCTAAGCCTCAAGACAACACTCTTGACAATTCCACCTCTGCGTGAGCTGGGACAGCTGGAGGAGGAGGTGGTGGTGGAGGTGGAGAGGAGCCAGGGGGCGCAGAGCACTGCTGGTGCTACTGCCCAAGAGGAGAGGCAAGGGAGCGGGCAGGACTCTGCGGAGGATCAGGGGTTGGTGGAGGGACACGAGGGAGGGGGAGAGGTGGCGGGCGCCAGGCGTCGCATGGCCGTGCAGAGGCTCGTGGCAGCAGCGGTGGCGGTAGCCCTGCTGTCCCTGGTCCTAAATAATGTTGCAGCCTTCACCCCCAGCTGGGTCCTGCAGGCCCTGGAGGACGGACGCAAGCGGAGTGTAGGACTATGGAGAATGTGTCCCAATGGTGGGGAAAGGGGCCGCGATGATCTCCAGGCTGGGAGAAAGGGACATGTGACACAGAGGCAGTGCGAAGGTCTGGGATGGGGCTCTGAAAATGCAGGCCACCAAGAATCCCGCAGCACTGTCAGATGTAAGTTTGTATGCTAGTTTTGACTTAGAGTGCAATGATTGGTATATCCCAGATGTAATAGTTCTCAAAAGCAACAAACGCAGTACTTTGTGACCGGTGTCAGGTCATAGTAGAAGTAGTCATTTTTGAATTTTTACAGATGAAACAAACTGCAGAAGAATTTCACTGAGTCAGTAAAGAAATACATTCTATTTTCAGCAGCTTCTGATTGGGTGCCAGAGATGGTAGCTTTATCTCAAAACTCAAAACCAAAATACTCAACTGACTGGATTAACAACAACAAGAACAACAGATCACCTTGTTATGTACATCCATAAATCCAACCCAAGCGCTTTGTTTTAGGTCAATAGCAGTCTGATGTATTAGTGTAAACAGAAGCACATGGCAGCCAGCCAATCATTTATAGTATGCAATTCATTTTAAAGCAAAATGCATCTTTTGGTTGGGCAATCATGTTGCTGACATGGTTTAAACATATAAACGCCATCTGGATGAGTCAGAGTCAGTGTTGTTATGGATTTACCTGGTTTGCTAAATTAAGCTCCATTGAGAAATTTTCATTCAAGAAAAAAGTCTGGCCAACTTTCCAGGGCACAATGGGCCCAATGCCTACTAACGTAAGACAAAGACGTGCCTCTCCATTCATTATAAATCTTGATCATGTCAATGTCACCTTGCTACAAATGTATACTATATTCCCCTTTAAGATCAATATCTCTGATTTAGACTCAACCTATCTTGTCATGCATATCCAATTAATGCATTTAGATCACAGTGCAGGAAAAATGACACAGCTCTTTTTCTGGTCCCTCAAGTGCAGTTTGACATGATGCGGGCGTGTAACCTGATGGCGACGGTGGCCCTGACTGCCGGTCAGCTGATCTTCCTTCTAGGCTTGGTGGAACTGCCCTTTATCACACAGGAATCACAGTGGTGGGAGGAGGCCATTGCTGCACTCTTCCAGCTAGCTAGTAAGTACCGGTGTTTCTACAACTTTGTTTGTTTGCATCAGCAGAAAGACGAGCCTCAGAGAGGCACCTTTCTGTTGAAGTATCCTTCTATCCAACACATTATGCACATCACATCACACAGAAAGAGAAAACCAGATGCTGCAGGGCAAAGTTGACATGCTCTCTGGTAGAGTGCCAAAGAGAGGGGATAAAATCACAGGGGGAGCTAGACTGGCTGACTCTCCTGCACTGAAGATCTGGCTCTGGGGCCAAATACTGCAGGAAGACAGCATTAAAATTAAGCACACCTCTTTATGCAGTATCAAATAAACATTTTTTTAGAAAATGGCTACTCAACTTTATTTTTTACTAAATGCAAGTCCAAATCCATGGTAAATGTAGACAATGTACGTAAACTGTGATGATAAGTGCACAGTAGTGGAAGCTATAACAATATCTGATCCTACTGTACTACTATCCATCATCATTTTCATTTAACCATGGTTTGCTGAAATCAGTGTTTCTGATTTTTGCGTAGTATAAATAAACAAAATAAAACAATAAAACTGACCAGCCAAACTAAGTGAGAAACTAGGAAACCAGAAAACAGAAAGAGGGCCATCCTCGGGATAAATTAGCACAGAACATACTTAAGTGTAGTCATGGTAACAAACCCACTCCTTCACAACCAGCACCTATCCCACTGTGCCACATCAAGAGCTGGCTGGTATGGCTTGTACCAGTGCCCCTGGAGAGGAAGTGTGTTGTGTTGTGTGCAGTGGCTCAGCCGGTTGGTATCATTGTGGCAGAGCGGCATGAAGGGGGTCTGCTCTGGGTCTAAATTTAGTCCTAGTCCAGAGTCCATGGGCCAGAGCTGCAGCGAGCCAGGGAGCGACTGTCGGGCGCCAGGATATCCCTGCTCAGGACGAGGAAATGTCTGTGACTACCTGTTATGCAAACCCCAGAGCTAAAGAAGGGAAAAGAGGGGAGGGGGAATGCACGGGAAAGACAGTTTCGACAGGGACTGTGTGTTTGTGTGTGCTCTGGCAGGAGGGATTTGTGCAAGCATGCAGGTCTGTGTATGTCAGTGTGTGTGTGTTGTGATTGTGTGTTTTGGTACACACAACAGCAGGGTGGGAATTGCCTCTATCTAGATAAGATGGTCTAGCTTTTATGTCTGCGTTTACAAAATGTCCATGAGTCATTGTTAGCGTCTTCGGGAAACACATCGCAGCAGGGATGAGGGCTTTTATCTTCTAAGACCTTGGCAAGAGGATTGACACCCACCCAACATTACAGTATTTTCCAATATTAGACAACACCACCAGCCAAACCTCAGTGACCAGGAACTCATCTCACCACAGCATGATTAATAAAGACAATGGCAATATAAACATAAATCATTATCACCAACATGGCTGCTGGACATGTATAGCTGTTTTAATAATATGGTCAATGATGACCGATGAGACTATGTCCGCAAATTCCGTAGTAGTAACAATAGTGACAAAGTCTAAAAAGCAATAAAAAGTACACACCTATTTCCCTGACATCTAAATATAGTAATGCTCTCTGAAAAAAAAAAATCTTTCAATTTTACTCTCTTACCATATATGGCCAACAAAGCTACTGAGTCATAAGCTGACATGTATCTTGGCAACATGGATGCAAATGGGATGCTTCCAATGAAAAACAGATTACTCAGGACTTGAGAATATTAAGAGTAAGACAGTTTAACAGATACAAATCACATGAGGCAATATGTATTATGTATTAGTGAAATGTGGGAATATAAGTCTTATGTCATTGTGTTCCTATGCTTGTCAATATGGTTTTTCAATATATTTTACTTTTGAATCATTTCAGAGTTTTAATAGAATATGAACCTAAGCAGGAATAGACAAAACAACTCCTATTCAAGAGCCATTTACTAGTTGTTGTTTTTTTCCCAGATGACTTTTAACCGTATCAGATGGTCTTTATTGGAGATGGAGCTGATTTTTCATAGAAATAGTTGTTTGGTAGTTTATAGTAGTTCATGTATTTTTTTCCTACGGTCAAGAATGACCTTCTAACGTGTAGAAGAATTAACTTTGAATTTAAATCTGACACGATTAGAGAATTATTTAATTAAGTCAATTGACAGAATAATAATTGGCAACTATTATGACAACTAATTAGTCGTTTCAGCCATTTTTCAAGAGTCTACAACCACACTATCGGCTCTGACAGTAAACCCAAGAATCAACAAATACAAATTTTGCACTGATGATTGCACTAGATGCCATTGCCATTCCTAGAGACACAACACTAGCATGGTTAAAACCAATGCCAGCTTCTCAAATTAGCTGTTTTCTTTGTCCGATAGTAAACTCAATACTTTGGGGATTTAGACTGCTGGTCAACAAAACAAGCAATATGATTTTATGGTTTCAGTGAATTTAATGGACAAATATTTTACTATTGAATGAATCAATTAATAGTAGAGCTGCAAAGATTAATCGATGAATCAGTTAGTTGTTAACTATTAAATTAGTCGCCAACTATTTTGATAATCGATTAATCGGTTTGAGTAATTTCTTTTTTAATTCTCTGATTCCAGCTTCTTAATTGTGAATGTTTTCTAGTTTCTTTACTCCTCTATGACAGCAAACTAAATATCTTTGAATTGTGGACAAGACATTTGAGGACGTCATCTTGGGCTTTAGAAAACACTAATTAACTTTTTTCACCATTTTCTGACATTTTGTAGACCAAACAAGTTATCCATTAATCGAGAAAATAATCAACAGATTAATCGTAATTGAAAATAATCGTTAGTTGCATCCCTAATTAATAGAGAAAATAATTGTCAGATTTGTCAGAAATGTAAGCTAGTTAGCTTTCTTCAATAAGAAAAAAAAGGCTGCAAAAACACATTAATAATGTCTTTCCTTTAAGTCATTCAAGGGGCCTCGTTTTCCAACTACAGACAGTTTCTTTTTTACCATTGAGTAATCCATTCCCTATTCCTACTTTATACCTCCCCCACAGAGTCAGTGAATAGGCTTCAGCTCTCAATGAATGGAGATATTTTTACCCATCACACTCTTTCTGAGGAATGTTTTCATTTTCAGACGTGCCAAAATGCTCAGCTATTGCAAGCAGACTGTGGGATAACAATATCCAGTTCCATTCAGTGATATCTCAGCGGTTTTGGCAGGCCCAGGCTGAAAGCACAATATCGGTTGTATCACCCATGGACACAACTCTGGAATGTGTTTTCTGAATGGACACGGCTCTAACTTGTCAAAAGTCATGACCACGGGTCATGTCCCTCTGAGATGCACGTTATCATTTCTGTTGATTTTGAGGAATTGCCAGCTGTGGGGCTCAATTCAGATCTGTTAAATGTGGCTCAGGAAGGAGCCTAACTTTTCCCAGAAATCTGTGGCTCAAGAGATTCCTGCTAATAAGGGAGGCACAAAGGTTTGAGCAAGACATCCAGGCAGGCTAGTCACTAATCAATGATGTGCCCTTTAAGAATAAACAAAGACAAAACTATTTGGAAAGAAAGTGAATTTCAAAGCACTGACCTTAAGATAAGACTTACTCTGTGACAGATCATGTCAAATGTCCAGCAAATATATTAACCTAGAAGCTTAGGGCGTGGAAAGGAGGGAAGGAAGGAAGGATGGAAAGAGGAAGAAGGGGAAGGAAGTTTGAAAGATAAGTCTGTGCCAAAAAAAGAGGTTCACACAGCCCACCCTGACTGGAACCTGGACAGGAGATTATTCATTTTCTTGGATAAGGAGCCAGACAGGTTAAACATGAACAGATTGAGCAGGCATTCTTATGCGTACACATGGTGGTAGACACGCAATGATACACAGACACAATTGTTCACATCCTCACTTAAAACAATGACATACGTCTTACTGTAGAGGTAGGGAAAGAAATATAAATGAACTCCTCCCTTGGTGCCGCTGACTGCTTCAGGAAACGGACTGATTCATATCCTAAAGCACCAACATCCATATTTCCAGTGATTATTTTTGGACCCTGTATTTATACCACTGTGGATGGGGCAAGTTTTCAGACATGTATTATGGTGTCTACATACCACACTTCAATGCTGTAAATGAGGGGTCGATGGAGGGATACTTAAACAGCGCCCATAGCTGTGGGCTTCCATACACAACTCTTAAGAATGAGGAAAGGTGTGGGCTATGGACACGGTAACTAACTTTCCACAGATAACGTCGATAAAACAAAGTTGAGATCAAAGAAACAGCATGGAATTAAAGGCTGTGGCTTTTTACCTTCACATGCAAACAGGAGTTCCTCATTGCGTGACTTGATGTGAATCAAAGAAAATAGGAGATAAAACATCTCAAAGGCTTTTCCGCACATAAATTCATGCTCTGATATTTTTACCCTATTGAGAACTTTGATCTCGAGATCTCAGAAGTTCTTCCTAGGAGGAAACAGATTTCCAAATTCAAAGGCCGCACACAGAGCTCCCGCTGAACTGTGAAATACAATGCTAAAGGGATGGAAGTCTAAATGTGAGCATGTGGGATTTTTTTACTGTAACTTTAAAGTGCAGCTTCCCAAATACCATAGAAATACTAAGCTGGAAATAGTAAAATGAATACATACATAGTCACAGAAAAGAAAATATTCTTCAGATCAGTTTTTTTTTCTCCTTGCTCTGCCTTAAGAACATTTTCTTTTTCCGTGACCAGTTTTGCTACATGAGAATGGCGGTGCATTTTCACTGACTGAAAACTTTTCTCTCGGTGCTCATGTACAGGTTTCGTGTTGGTGATTGGACTTGTGACCTTCTACAGGATCGGGCCCTACACACACTTGTCCTACTCCTGCTACTTGGACATAGCTGCTTGCCTGCTGGCCACGATGGCTGCGGCCATGCTCATCTGGAACATTTTACATCGCCGCGATGATTGCCTTGCACCTCGAGTTATAATCATCAGTCGCTCACTGACATCACCTTTCCACCAAAGCCTGGACAATGACTATGTGGAGTCGCCTTGTTGAGCCAAGTGACTTCATAAGCCAAGCAAAAGGACAACAGACAACTCTGACAAGACTGTGCTCTCAGCTTTTCATGTTTTACTCCAGCTAGGAGCCTCCAATGTCACATTCAAGAGAAGAGGGAATTCACGTGGTTCTACAGCAGCTGGACTAACATGTACCTGCATTTGTAAAACTATATTTTACAACTTCTCCCACCATAAACAAACACATCAGAATTTTTGAGTTTGCTGCTCAGTGCACAAAAGTCACATCATTAACTAAAATGTATGCATAAAGCAGCCCTAAACTACCAAACATATTCAAAACTGTATGATATTTCATTTATTCATGCTTGGGTGAGCTGATTTGTAGCTAAATATGAATTTGGACGAGGACTGTCTTATATGAAACATCCTGCTTATTCAAAGATCAAGCTGGAACTTGACCTGTTTGTTATATGTGCAGTTATTAAATGGCCTCCTGCATAATTATAAATTGGAAATTATAAAGGATGTTGAAAACGTAACACCAGAATACCTCATATTTGTTTTCATTCATTTTGAGCTTATTACAATTATAATACATATTAATATTAATGATATATGTTGCAAGTAAGTAAACTAACAAGGTAAAAGCAGAAGAGTCACTCTGCCTTTTTGGTTGGGCTTACCCAAATCAGTGACAATGAGGTGATATTTTCATCAAATAAACGCACCTACTGAAAAGAGGAAATATGTTCACTCTCTTTTAATTAGTCATAGCCACATTCATATTTTTCCTCTTGAACAAATGAGAATAAAAAGTCAAATTACCTGCCAATTAATGTGCGTGAATTTTTTTTAAAGCAGTATTTTTTTTACACCGATGGTAACTAATGTTTTGGCCATGTACTGCATTTTGAAAACACATTTCAATACTTATTTTTCACGATGCTTTCTCTGCTCGCTTGTGGTACATACTGTATACTTAAATTAATATAATGTAGTTGTATAAAGAACAGTGCTATCACTAGTACTAGTATTATTGTATTACTTCTGCAAAGAACTCCAGGCCACCTGTGGGTCTTCCACATCGCCAAACATAGTGGCACATTAAAATAATAATATATCATATCAATTCAATAAATGTATTGGTAAATATTCAAACACAGTGGTGGTTGTTGTTGTTGTTGTTGTTGTTGTTGTTTCCGTGTTTTGGTGTCCAACACCATACCTGACAAATGGACAACACAGAAAACTTCATTAATAATTTTTTTTTGAAAATGACAAATATAACTAAAATGTGTATTAGATTAACCTTTAGCAAACTTTCATGATTGTAGCTGTGCTTTTTTTTAAAGTCAAGGTTCCGGAGTTTTTGACATTATATCACAGCAGTGAGTGAAAAAGTATAAATATAGTGCAAGCATGTGCTGACAAAATTTATTTTGATTATTGAGCTTAAAAAAGTCCATATAGCTTAAAAAAACTAAAACAAATATCCGAATCCTAAAATTGAAAACCGAATACCTATCCAATGTACCAGTATCTGACTAGTCAAATGTTCGGGCGCAGCCCTCAGAATTTGCTCAGGTGTTATCACATGACCACAGTACTACGTACAGAACTTCTGTCATAAGTGGTCGTATATATATATATATATATATATATATATATATATATATATATATATATATATATATATATATATATATATATATATATATATATATATCTCTTTGCTGAAGAGGGCTGTGAGAAATAGTTGAAAGCTCATAAAAAAGCCTAACCAGTAAGTGAGGTCAAGAATGAACTTTCATGCTTGACCCTCATGTTTTGTTAAGAGTCTATATGGACTCTCATTTGATCGATAGCACAGTATAACAAACACTAAATAAAAATATCTACATTTTATACAATTCTAACGTTTGCTTCAGGAAACAGGATTAGCTTCTTTGAAGAATGACAGACCAACAACGAAAAAGATCTGTAAAAGTTTCATGCGGTGAATTACATACTTTCCTATGACAAATGGTATATACACTGAGAGCACCAGGGCCACATGTACCACAGCCAATGATGATGACTACAACATCATCCATCAGTCTCTGTTTCACCCCTGAACACTTCCTTGGGTGTTTTTGTTTCTGATGGAAATGGCTTTTAAAAAGAGAGTAGGAGAAGGCTTGCATTCATGTGGGCAGATAACCCTGCAGCATGTTACCTAAAGTCAAGGACAAAATGAATGACAGGAAATAGCACAGTATGGACTGAATAAAGACATTCCAACCTGTATCTGACATGCTGCATTGGAAGAGTGACATTTATACTGAGAATATCTGTTTTGGATGAAGTGAATTATAACTGTCATAATGTTTTCTATTTGATTATTCAGAACATCCAAGGATCAGGCTGTGTAAAGCCCTGTGTACTAACTAGATGAAATTAGCTGGAATCCTGGATCGGGAGCCAGTCTATGACTTGAGTATGAGAGCATTTGTCAATTCAAAGATCTGCACCAGAGAGACAAGTCCCAGAAGGTACAGGTTACTGCTGCAGGAAATGCATATTCCTGTGGGTGGAGATATGCGGGAATCAAACACAATACCGATCTCTAAAAAAAAAGACCAGCAATAAAAATAGCCATCAATGAGGAACTTAGTAAAGCTGTCATCATGCCTATTAAACTCTCTGGAATATCCGGGCAGTAGGATATGCTATTTTCCCATTGGTTTGTTTTTATGTTATATTTGTACGTGCAAAAGCAATACAGCAGAATTCAGACTAAGTGCCCTGAATCACGTATTCTGGTAAAGATAATATCAGATCTTTGCTGAAATCACATATACTGTACATTCCCCAATACACATACACACACACACACACACACACGTGCACGTGCACACACACACACACACACAGGAACAGACACGCACATCCTTTTAGTGACCTGATTCAATCAGTTTGCAAGAATGGAAAGGGCACTCCTTTTGGACCAAACTGGCAGGGGACCTAATGTGTGTGTGTGTGTGTGTGTGTGTGTGTGTGTGTGTGTGTGTGTGTGTGTGTGTGTGTGTGTGTGTGTGTGTGTGTGTGTGTGTGTGTGTGTGTGTGTGTGTGTGTGTGTGTGTGTGTGTGTGTGTGTGTCACAGTGTGTTTAGAAACATACATCCCCTCCAAACACACCCGCACACTAACAGAAACAGTCACATATATACACACTGAAGAGTTCCTTCCCTGAGCACTGACACAGAAAAAAGTCCTTAATCATGTCCTGTGTTTAAAATACTATTTCATGTACTTACATGAACTAATAAAAGTCATGCTCTGGTGGATCTAATTTGATTATAGCATGATATGATACACTGAAAAACAAACTGTGGAGTTTAGTTTTATATATTATGGAATTCTGCATACAGTATATAAAATGTACGGTATTTCTTTTCATTTACCTATGCCTGTTTTGTTGGTATTAGTTAGGGATAAGTGAAAGACTTTAAAGAAAATAACAAAATAGGCTGTGTTAAGCCTTGATCACCTGTCAGACTTAAAGAGAGAATAACAACATGAAGCTTGCTAAACTAATGTGGTAGTTTTCCTCCATGTTGTTGACCTCACAGTCAAAGGTGCTGAATGAAATGAGGGGTGAAGAACAGCAAGAGGCAACAATGCTACATTCTCAAGCAATTAGTTACAGCTCTCCCACTGCAAACCATTGTTGAGCATTCTGAGAAGAGTCAAGGCCATTGTAGCAACAATGCTATCCTTAGCCTTTGGACTAAAGTGGAAAGGGCTGCTGGGAGAAGTGATGACAGCAAATCAAACAAGGGCATGCCATCCTGCACGTCTCCTCTCTCTCTGAGTTGACACGTGCTATGATGCTTTATGCACATACTGATGCCTTACCTCTTGATGAGCTTGATAGACTTGAAGGCTTCGTCCATATCGCCAATGGTCAGGTAGAAGCTGAAGTTGACCATGGCGTCGCGGGTGGCCTTCTCACAGTTCTCCAGTCCCACAAAGTCTCTGAGAGCTCGCCTGGACACCATATGGGGGAACTGGGCAGCTGAACCCCTTGATGGCTGGGTCTGCTGTGGAGGTGCTGATGTTGTGGCTGAAATCTCTGCTGACCCTGAGTCTCTCTCACCGGGCTGAGGAGGGGTGGCCAGGTAGAAAAACATGGTGTTAAGATTTGATAAACATGCGATTCAAAGCCAGTAAACGAATGCAGCATGTTAGGTAAGGTACGGTCATTATTGGTAAAAGTAAAATGCAAAATCCTGGGGACAACGTGGGTTTTCGGAATCGGTAAGACAACAACAAAGCCATCACAGAACACATCTATTCATCAAGACAAGGTGGATGGGAACTGGACACAGCACAGTGACATCTACATATTTCAGGGATGCACTTGTGCTGCTAATCTTTAGAGCCAATACTTGTAATTTTTAGCTTAAAGGCAGCACAAGGCATACACAGCCACAGTTGTTGGGAGTCAAGAACACTGAAGCTTTCTGAACAGAGTGTAGGGGACAGACACTTACTTCTGGTAAAAAGACACCCCCCCTCCGAAATAATAGCTGGGGGTGTGTAAGACCAAACAAACAGAGTTCCACATAAGAATAGTGATGGTGCAAACAAACAAAAAACAAGGGATATGTTAAAGAAAACTCAAGATTTGAAACAGCCAGTATGCAACTCTTCCAGATGCTGTTTGAGAACCCCCACCCACCGAAGAGACAACACACAAGCAGAACAGAGTGTTCTCTGTCCTCACCTTGCAGCTAAAATAATAGTAGGGCACATCCAGAGCGAGGAGCGCCTGCAGGCCTGAAGATTTTGGGTAGCAGTCGTGTAGGAGGAGCCCATGCTCCTGCGTACAGAAGAGCGTCACTACCAACACGTCCACCTGAGCAGAAGGAAGGCAAGACACTGTCAAAACTACTATAAATTGACTTTGCATTTATTGCAATCATCATCAATCAGCTAAGATACATGCATAGATCAACATATGTCTTTTTGGTTCTCAAAAATATTCAAATCATAGCACCAGTCCCAGTGTAAGTCAAAACTATCAGCATGCGTCATGCTTTGCTCATAGAGCTGTACAGGACTATCTCAATGTTAAGAAGCAGTCTTTACCGCATCCAAGAAACTAGTTGATGAGGATTCAGAGCTGATCGGCACCGTCTCACACACAAAAAGACGAGGTTCACTCTCATCCCAGAAGTGAAATACAGGGCAGCGACTGCTGAGCTCTGTCCCCTGAAACTGATGCCTGAAACACAGTTTATTTAGTATAAGACAACCAAAGGAGAGAAATCTACACGGGTAGAATACAAATACAGTTAAAACCTACTTTTCACTTTCTTCTGGCTGTAAGATACCACTGGACGGTCTGCCAACAAAGAAGTCAAAGTGTGTCACCGTGTCCATCTCAACGTCATAAAAGTAAACTTTGTGATCCGGTCGCCCGTTAACCTGAGAGAAAGGGTTACATACAGCTCAGTTAAGGTAAATATTGACATAAAATGGCCACATATTAAGATACTGACATACTGAATATAAGTCTAAGCTCTCAAAAACACATATAAAAAGGAGAGTAAGTGTTGTCCATTCACCTGAGAGATTAGGATGCTGACTTGGCTGCCGTTGGCATTACATTTGACTGACCTCAGGGCTCCCAGATTAGCAATCTGGTCAGCCAGGTTCTTAGCACTGCAGTGAGCTTTGGCATCTCTATAAAGACATGCAGTAAGACCGGCATTGTTGGAGAAAAAAATACTTGGAACATAGAAATTGTCAATGAAGAGAAATGTACAATACATGGCAGTTAGCTGGCTTTCTTCTTTTTTTTTAAAGATTATTTTTTTGGGGCATTTTAAGCCCTTTATTCATAGAGGACAGCTGAAGACATGAAGGGAGAGAAAGAGGGGGCATGACATGAAGCAAATGGCCGCAGGGCGGAGTCGAGGAGTTAACCTCTATATGTGTATATATATATATATATATAACCTCTACCAGGTGAGCTACCCTGGCGCCCCTGGCTTTGTTTTTACTACTTTTTTTTAATTGAAGGAAGCCAGAACTGAAGTGAAACCAACATCCACGTTAACGTTATACCTTCGGGAGAGGTCAAAGACTCTAACGTGTGCTGTGTCTGTTCCAACCACCAGGTAAGACTGACACACACTGAGTAGTACAGGGTTGCCCTCTGACTTGGAGAAGGTCAGCAGCTGCTTCACTGTGCCCTAAAGAAAACGGAGAAAAAAGATGGTTCAACAATTTATAGTGACAAATACCACTTGCCTGTGTGTTTAGAATCAATTCTAATTCAGCAGTAAAACAAAAACAAAAGCACCCAGCTTGCTCAAACACTTGTCCCATCTCTGCGTTGAGTGAATATTGGATAGTAAGTTCAGGGTGGGACAACAGACCTGTGGCGTGCGAATCTGGACCCTGTTAGGTTCCACAGTGTAGAGGTTCTCAAAATGTGCAGCTACGATATGGGAGTCACAAGGAAACGATCCTGGGAATCAGCAAGAGGGTAGGTGGAGAAACAAAGTTTGAAAAAATGGAGGACAAACGCACAAGTTTGCAAATGAAGGCAGCGGATGGAGTAACAGGGGAATCGGTGCATTTTCTGTTCCCACATCAATAAAATGTTGTTTGGTCTGTTCAGTGGGCTTTTGCTTAAAGCTATAGTGCGCAGTTTCTGTCGCCCACATGAGGAATTCTAAGTAATGACAACACCACTGTTGTTGCATCCGCATGACACAAGCCTTCCCACGCGCCCCCAGCCCTCCTCCACGCAGTTGCTCGTAGCCAAGGAGGACACGCTTGAGTTCCTGCGAGCGAAAGTCGCTGGACGACAACAATTTCTAAGAACAGCCATGCTGAGAAATACAGAGTGTTTTGTGAAGCTGATAGTCTTAATTAGCTTTGTATCAACTCATTTGGCAATGGCTTGAATGTAACGGACGTTCATTATTACAAAAAGTTACGCACTAAAGCTTTAAGTCGTGTACCTGTATTGCGAAGAACTGTCCCCGAAAGCTCATATACAGTGACCTGCTTGCCACTCCAGACGGTCACAGAATCCTGTTGGTATGACAACACGCATCCAGTTACCATGATATAATTTACAATTTTACTTGTCTTCATTGGCAAACCTTTGTAGGGTCATTCATTGTCTTTTCTTACAGCGAAATAGTCTGAAGTACAGAGAAATATCACTTTTTCCCCTGTCTCAGCTCCACACTCACATTAGTAACACAAACTCCCTTGATGTGTATGTCAGACTGCAGAGTCAGGTGCGCTCCTGTGGTGAACTGAGTGATGCTCAGCTGGGTTGGAGTGAGCTGCACTGCTGCCACCTGCTGGCTGAAGTGGGCCGACATCACATGCTCACACAGGATCAGCACCGTGTTGGAATTGTTGGCCGCTAGCAGATTCATACTCGAGCCCCACTGAAATGGAAGGTCTGAGTGAACTTTCCCAGTAGAATACTACACATATGTTATCCACAGAACTTATTTCCATGTGATGATATCACATTCTGTAAAGAAACGCTAGTCCAGACAGTACCTGTAGCTGAATGACATTCCCTTCTATTTCTGTGGGTGTCTGTAGCTTCCACTGGGCCTTGGTCTCCCCTCTGTTGCCGCCTGGCTGCACCACCATCTTCCACATTGCTATGCGCCCATGGCTGGTACCAGCTGCCAAGATTTCTGGGGAGGCCACAACATTATACAAAAGAAATGAGGATTCACAAAGTTTGCAACAAGTGGTAAAACATTGTGGCAATGAAGGTTTATGTGTAATCAGTCTACTCAAGATTTGAGAATGTGATAAACTAAAAGATCTTGAAACTACCAAGTCCACAGGAATGGGAAGAAAAAAACACCACCTTATACTGTTCACACTATGGGAAATATATTTACTTATTATATTACCTTTTCCAGCACAGTATGAGACACAGTTCATCATCTCTCCTCTCTCAAACCCCAGAGTCTCGTCGAGAGGTAAAACATAGTTGTCGTCTCCGTCGAGGTCCCACAGCCTAAAACAAATAACACATTCGAGTTTAAAATGAAATGTACAGTATGTGTGTACAAACAGTATGTGTACACTGACCTGATAACCTGTTCCCCTGTTGCTGTGATGAGGAGGCCATTCTCTGTCCAGACAATGTCTACATTCTGCCCAGTCTTGCTGCTCAACTTAACCTGTCACAAAGAAACATGTTCACAAACCAAACTGATCTTGAGAAGAGAAATCCTCTCTGATGACTTTAGTATACCTTCATAACTTCCTGGGCTCCTCCCTCAGGTCCAAGAGTGTACTGTGACAACATCAGGGTCTCTGTGATCACAGCAAGCAACTCTCTTTTCTCGAGGTAGAGCAGTTTCTTGACTTCGCCCTCCACACTGAGAAGTAGGCTTGTCTTACAATGCTCATCCACACTGTGGACCTTACCTACATACGAGGTACACATGGTCAACACGATGTAAGATAACCATTGCCTCCTAGCACAACGGAGATCTGACAGGGTTGTAGATCAATAACAATACTCTTTGATACTTTTTTTTACAACTAAAATGTATGGACAAACTGCTAAAGTGGGTTTGATGTTTTTTCTCTTGAATTGAAAAATGTGGTTTTAAGAAAACATGCTCACTGTGGTACAAAATACTTTAAGACAGCAATATAATTAAAATGCTGACCACAACAAAAAAGTTAACGCTTACCATCTGCAGTGCTGACGTAGAATGTGAGTCCCTCCTGTGGGCCCATCTTGAGAGGTGCTCCCTTCCAGCTGAACATGTCCAGAGCACTCTCATCACCACTAACTGATGCTCGGGCTAGCGTTGCTACATCGCTGTAACATGAGTTAGGTTCTACTATCAGCAACGCAGCATTCAGAACAAGAGGGCATAGTGATATCACAATCTTTTCAATATTATCTCACTGCCAAGAAGAATAACTAACTCTGAGCATTGCATCCTGTTTACTTACTCCCCAGGCGAGGCCGGTCTGAAGATGCAGCAAGTTAGAGGTTTGTTGTATTCATGCTTCACAAGATGGTTTCCTTGAAGTCTCCCTCTAGCATCTACCTTCCATACTGCTAGCGCTCCAGTCTGTCATTAAATAATTACACTATATTTATGTGGTTCTATAAGAAGAAATGTGAAGTTTAAATGGTTTCAAATTGCATCTGTGCATGTCATTTATCCAGTTTATGTCTTGATTTAACCTGCCAAGGCTTGTGCCAAACATGCCATGTTGGTAATCCAACCATGGTCCAAGAATTGTCAGAAAAATGCATAATTATCATGTATGAAAATCAGGTCCACCAGCATATCCAGCAGCTATGAATGCATTGCTACATATGTTGACATGACATGTACATACAGTATATGCAAGAGTGTTTGTGTATACAGTCACTGCAATACACTCACCTGATCACCAGTAACCAAGCGGCTGCCAGAGCTACTCCACTCCAGCAGTGTGATGCAGGCTGCATGTGTGCTGGGAAGGACTGTTTGATCTCCAGCAGGGTGTGTCAGCAGCACTACCTCTCCATTCTCCCAGCCTAGTGCCAACACTGGCTTTGTGGGATGCCAGCGCAGCACTGTGGGCTGGTAAGGACGTTCTAAATGGCAGCTCTCCGCATACTCTCCCTGCACATGGACAGGAATGAAGTATGCACGCTTAGTTAAGTATGTTGTTATTAATATCCACACACGGAATATTAGAGGATATAACAAAGTGGTCTTTCTTTTCTTTGTTCTTTCTCTCGTGTAAGTGTTCATCTGCAAAGCCCAGTGTTTACCTGCTGCAGGTAGAGGTCTACATTGCCGCCAGTGGTGGGGCTGCTTGAGGCCACAGCCAGTACAGGAAGAGCTGAGTGCCAGGTCAACTGAGAGGGCACACCACTGCTTTCAGGGGCCTCAATACGGTGGTCAAAATACACCGCCATGTCCCCACTGCTCCTCTCTGGGTTTGAGAAAAGAAACAGGGAATGAGAGCTAGGTGGAGCCTCCAATATTTTACATGGTTATTCATTGTGTATTCTTGGATTTTACGTTT
Organism: Gymnocephalus cernua; assembly: GCA_023631565.1. Lineage (NCBI taxonomy): Eukaryota > Metazoa > Chordata > Actinopteri > Perciformes > Percidae > Gymnocephalus > Gymnocephalus cernua. Next base: position 15,440,782 of record CM042443.1, read on the forward strand.
TTGTATTTCTTGTGCAGCTTATTGTCCCTTTTCCAGCTACTTAGTTCTCTGGCTAATTCGTGTTGTAAAAGCTCGGTAATCACTAGCTAGTTCGCTCTTGAACGTACCCTCAAATAGCATTCAATGACTCCAAATGTATAATTTCACTTAGCTACGTTAATGTAACGTTAACGTTGTTTGACTTAGTTAGTGTTAGTTCACTTATGAGTAGATATAAACATAGCTTTAACTTAGCTATGTATTTGCCATAATAGATAGCACTATCAGCCACCATTAACGTTATGTGACTAGCTAGCTAATGATTAAGTTAGCTTTAGCTGCTGACAGAAGCTAAGCTAGATAAGCGAGCCAAAGTTAGCATTCATTGCTAGTCCTCGCTACCGTAGAATGTAGCTAGTTCACCGTTCTGTTAAATTATATGACGACCAACCTCGCTGTCGTTTTCTTCAGGTAAATGCCGATTTAGCTAGTTGTTTAATCTCAAAATAAGTTAAACATCGACCGTCACTTTCAGTGTTGTTGTGTAGCCGTGTGGGAGCAAAAAGCGTCTCTTACAGTTGCCCCTGACAACTTCGAAGGCGGGCCAGGAGGAGGAGTTACGGAAAATAACGAACACACGCGAGTTGTTGTCGAAAGTCGTGTTAAAATGAGAGCGTTCTAATCTCCCCAAAATAAAATGCTATCTGATGTTGTTCCCACAGCTTCATCTCAGTTAATTTAAAGGTATTTTAATTTTATTAACTGACACTGTTAACACTCTACAAGCATGTTTAGAGGAACTATTGATATTCAGCATAAGACCATGCAGTAACATTTAAGTTGCTGTATTTAACTTAAATTCTGCAGTAGTAATAGTCATAAGAATCCTTCAAGATTTTACATATCAAAGAACTGTTAAGCTATAATGTCATTTTCCCAGTGCTCACATTCACTCACTTATCAAAAGGAATATGTGTAACATGCAGATTACTAGATTTGATGTTGTACCTTGTTGGTTTTGAGATGTAAATATTTCTTAAATAATCAGTTGCTGATCAATTGTGGGTATTTCACATTCGCAACTCCAAATGGAAATTGATTGCAATCTTATTCTCACTGGGTTTTTTTCATTTCATTTTATTCATGTTTTGTTAGAACTGTTCACTGCTGCCATGTAAAAATCACTCATACAATTATCTCCTGTACTTGTTATATCCTGACCTACTCTCAGCCTCATTCACTTACAGTAAATACAAATATTCAGGGAGGGAGGGAGGGAGGGAGTGATAGCACACAAAAAATGGCTATTACAAATAAAACTATAAACAACTGTATATTTCAAAATGTTCCATTGTTTAGGGACATACAGAAAAACACACATTTCATTTGTCAAAGGGGGATGTAGTAGTAGTATTTCCAATATTTGTGAATGCGTCTATTTATGTGAATATTCACAGGATGTCCTTTGCAAACAAACAACCACACAGAGAGATGTGCCAGTACAGGAAAGAGGTTGAAAAGGATATCCTCATAACTTACACTGCATTGGTGGAAAAATGGCATCCTATTCTTCATTCAATCAATATTTTATCTGGTACATAAGTTCATCTAAACAATAGTGTGTGTGTGTGTGTGTGTGTGTGTGTGTGTGTGTGTGTGTGTGTGTGTGTGTGTGTGTGTGTGTGTGTGTGTGTGTGTGTGTGTGTGTGTGTGTGTGTGTGTGCGTGCACGGGTGCATGCGCGCGCATGATTTAGGTATGCAGCACGACATTTTATGTGAGAAGACGTGTCCTCCTTTTCCGCTGACGTGTTCCAGGATATGAAAATGTGTGGGCAAATATCCGGAACATCACTTCCATCGACCTCAATCCTCCAGGCTCTGTGAGGACGACGCGTAGGTACAGTACAGCCCTCCCCGCATCACAGACACATTCAGTATTACAACTGTTCATTGTTGATGCTGTGATCATGGCTCCATGCTCAGTGCTTGTTGATCTTGTAGCTGTTTCTTCAGGCTCTTATCCAGCAGTACCAGACTCTGTACAGCCAGACTCCGGCAATCTGCATCAGGGTCTCCTTCAGCCACATCTGTGGATATTAACACACACACACACACACACACACACACACAAAAAGATTACTAGCAGCGTTAGCAGTGGTGACAAGAACGTCTACATCTCTCAGTATAATTACAAAAAGGAAGATCAATCAAAATGCACACTTTTCTTTGCACATTTAACAATCTTACGTGGGAGGAAAAACGGTTTCCTTTGTCATTCAGCTCCGTGTCGCTCACTGCAATGTAAAACTACTTTTTATCCTCAGAGGGATAAAAGAACATCCAACTGTTGCTGAGCAACAATCACGTCATGGACGGTCCGTGTTGGACAGGACATCCTTGTTCCCCATCTATTTCCCAGAAATGCTCAGTCCAGCTGTTCATGTGTTTGTGTGAGCATGAATGTGTGTCCCTGCGGGGACATCCCTGACAGAATTACATTGTGCAGGTGCGGCCTCAGACCTTTGTGCATTTACAAGAAGCATGTGCTTTAGGGTTAATCTATTATTAGTAACTAAAACAAGTTCTAAATTAAATGTGTGAAAATGGTGCCGTAATGACAGAACTGGAACAAATGCTTTGTCTGACTTTCACATCATAAGGAGAGATTTTATTGAGATTTATTTCAAAGTTTCCATAAAAGAACCCTTGGAACTTTTTCCACCTCCGATGAGTTTTTTTTTTTTTTACCTGCCAGCCACGTTCTGGTCTCAAACAGCTGATCACTGAGGTCCACCAGCAGGTTTTGACTGGGCATGCTCAGAAACACAGAGCAGACGGCGAAGAGGACGCCTCGTCTCACCATCCTTTAACAGAGAGATTTCAGGTTAAAGCTCAGACTGAAATAAAATAACAAAACATCCTGTCCGTCCTGACATTATAGTCTTTTCAGGTCTTTTGTTATTTTTTTTCGTCTGACTGTTTAGATTCTCCATTAACGATGTAAAAAAAAAAAAACATGTTGCTGGGAAGAAGCAATAGTCATACAGGAATACTACATTATGGTGCTGTTAACAACCACAAATAGCTTGCTCAGACTTTTTAACAGAGATTACATCACTTAACTGTCTAAAACACCTACATGAATCATACTTACTGATCAACATGGTAGCGCACCGCCCACACAAAGTCCAGTAAGGCACAACCCATCTGTGCAGCTATCTGAAAAAAATAAAATAAAAAAAGTAATTGGAATTCCATAGGGCTGGAAAATATTGTTATTCCAATTTATATTAGCCCATTGTAACATTATGATATTGTGTCAATGGCTTTTCCTGGTCCTAAAGTGCTCATATTATGCTCATTTCCAGGTTCATAATTGTATGTAGAGGTTGTACCTAAATATGCTTACATGGTTAAATTTTCAAAAAACACCATATTTTTGTCATACTGCACATTGCTGCAGCTCCTCTTTTCACCCTGTGTGTTGAGCTCTCTGTTTTAGCTACAGAGTGAGGCATCACACTTCTATTCCATCTTTGTTGGGAGTCGCACATGCGCAATAACTAGGTAAGGACTACCAGCCAGTCAGAAGCAGAGTATTAGGACGTGCCATGCTAGCAGCTAGGCGAGCATTATAACGTGTGTTACAAAGTTTGTCACGGAAGTAAAGGCTGGACTACAACAGAGCTGTTTGGAGAAGTTTGTGAACAGTGTTTTCTGTTGGAGTTGGTTAAGTCCCTTTGGAGTGGACTTTGGGATTTTTCACTTTGTAAACCTATAACGTGCACAAAAAGTTATATAACACAATAAAGGAAAGGGGGAAAGCCAAAAAGCATAATATGAGCACTAGGGGTGTGCAAAAAAATCAATTCACATTCCTATCGTGATTCAAACTCTGCAATCACATGGGAAAAGTAACTACAATTACATACTGTGAATCGTTTTTGAATCGAGAATCGTTTTTGAATCGAAAATTGATTTTGAATCGAATCTTGAGCCTAAAAATCGATATTGAATCGAATCGTGACATTTTTCTGAATCGTGCACCCCTCATGCGCACTTTAAAGGATACAGCTTCTGAACTACAACTGTTTGCCTGGCCATAAATCCCATTATTGATGTTCTCTTTAATAATAAAATATATACATTGAGTGACTGCATCAGGGGTTACAGCTAAAACGTTAGCACACTGATATTGATGTAAAGCTCTACATTGAGATCACGTCACATATTGGCATGGATAGAATTACCGGTGCATTGATGGCCAGATGCATGAAGAGGCCCAAGGTGTGGATCAACCTGCCCAGGACAAGATGGTCACCGCCCAACAGGTCAAAGGTCACCTGAGGCCTGGAAGAAAGGTATTACATTGCAGTTTTAAAATGTTCAATTGTACACTTTAGTATACAGAAAATGTGGGGGGTTTTAGCTTTTAAAAATTAGCATAAAAGAACATACTTACTTGTCATAATTGCTGAGCAGAGGAAAAAAGAAATGTCCAGCAACAGGGGCGTAACGGTTAGGGGTGGCTTCAGCTCGAGGTTGTGTGGCACCCTGTAGCACAAGAGAAATGACTGAAAAGCTTAACGATGCGGCGACGTAGACCGCAACAACTGCGATTGGTCCACTTGGCCGTGGCTTGGTAGCGTCGCATTTCCCCCTACGCGTTTCTGGGTTCTCTTTTCCATTAACAACATGAAATCAAGGAGAGGGTTAACTTCTTCTCCTGCTACAGCTTTCCCACCGTGGTCACAAAGCACAGGGGAGACGCTCCGTTTCCCCCGTCTACGCCTCCGGTCACTCTCTCACTCGCTCTACCACACACTCCAAAAACGAACACACATGCCCGGCTCTGCTATTCTCTTAAAGAGATACGCTAGGACGACGCAGATACCAGCGCACAAGTATAAACCTCAGGCCACTGATTGTTTTTTTCTGTTTTCTCTTTAAATGAATGTGTATTAGTGCAACAGGTGGGGATTGTTCCCGGGTGGGTTGGTTAATATAGAAAGAAAATGTATTGTAAAGTGTATGTAATGTTTGACAAGATGTTCAATAAAAATACTTTGAGGAAAAAAACCTCAGGCCACTTACGTAGGCTATGGCGTGAGCTCTGACGGAGCCCACGCAGAACCTATAAATCCCACTCTAGGTGTAAGCCTTCACTCGAATACTAAAAAGGGAGATGAAAATAGCGGTCTGTTTTAACCTTGCTGAGGCGTTTTGTCTTGCTTTGAATCCTCCTCTCTACCACTTGTCGCCAGTGAACAGGGTTGTCACCAGGGTACAGAGTCAAATCCGTGCTGGCAGCAATACCCATAGATGGATTTCTCTTGTCACTGATTGGCTTAGAGAGCTCCTGCGCTGCCAGAGCGAGGACCTGAGAAACCAAAAACAAGAACAGCCTCATGATTACACTTGTGGCAAATAATCAAAAGAGTTCAAATCAATCACTACGTTTCTTTAGCGAAGGCACACAGCCACTACAAAAACAAAAACGGTTGTTTTCACCTCCAAGATATCGAGCCGCTGGCGAAGACTGTAGTTCAAGGAGTAAAACTCTGTGGTCAAATACTGAGTCACCTATCACGGAAAGCAAAGAGAAAGAAAGAAAGAAAGCAGAATGCATGCTCTAAAATGGCAATAAAGCTGTGTGGTAATGAACAGAAATTTGGATTTGAAAATGTAAACCGTGAAGAAACTACGGTGATGATCATACGGGGATGCTGTCAGTGACAGTGAGCGCCACCATGGTCGCCTGTCTGAGACTCGGGAAGCTATTTATGCTGTATTTATCCTCCATGTGAAGAAGCACTTTGGTCAGCTGGACACTGATCTGAACAAACAAACAAACAAACAAACAAATGGTGAGGTAAGGAACAACACCTTCTGTCACTGTGTCAGTTGTATAATAAAGATATGGGCCACATCTTTACAGGCAACTGCACCAGAATGTTCTCATTGTATTTAAAAAGCTGTATATATGAGCAGTACTTTGAAGTGTAATTTTAGAAATGAATGAACCTGAAGCACTGGATATTTCTGTCGTGTGTTGCCGTCATACCTCTCTGGTTGCAAAAACGTTCTTCCTCACTAAACCCTCAGCGGCTCTCAAACTGAGCTCCACACGCACCGCGTCCTCAGAGGAAATTAAAGCTGGATGACAGATAAGAAATGATTAGAGCTGGAGCTAGCAGCGCAGCATTTAAACAGGACGTGATCGGTAAGGTAGAACACATGTGATCTGTGGAGCCGTACTTTCCAGACAGTCTCGTAGGTAGCGGGGTGGGGGTGCTTCCAGTGTTTCCCGATCGCCGGACATATCGTACGGAGTGAGCTCATCGTCGCTGCACCAGTACAAGACTTGGAGTTAACAAAAACACTCCCCACGAATACATTTAGTATAACAGACGAGAGCTAATACTTACCTGTCCAGGTCGGAGTCTGGCTCAGTGTTTGACTTGTTTTGAGACGACACATTATGAGTAGATGGAGTTGTTTCACCGGTCTCTTGAGGAGAATCAACTCTGCAGATGACAGACCTTCTCTTAAATACAAGCAATACCTACAAATATATAGTGACTACGTTTTATGGTCGTTTAAACCTAGTAATCAGAATATTACTGGCAGTGCGTGTCCTTTGGGAGTTCATTTTCTTCATTTAACACGCTATAAAACAGACTGCAGATTCTTACATTTTGTAGTAGATGTAGCTAAATTTATATTTTAGCAGATACACATCACCCACAACCTATAGAAATAGGGATAGTACTGCTTGGTTAGTTCATAATGGTAAGTTGTTTTATACAAATCTTACACAAAACTGCCAGACTCTGTTGCATATCAGTTAAGCTTCCTCCGAATTGTAACATTTACAGAGATGTAGACACTTACCCGTTCGCAGGCTCAGCCTCTGGCTCATCACCAGCAATGGGAGTCATCAGAGAAAGCAGCTCTTGACTTTCCTCGTCCTGATCATACTACAACACAGCACGATACAAACTCAGACACAGGTCTCAAACGGCATTTCAGTCAAGTGATGAATCAGATACTGTATGTTATTAGGCCGACGAGCATTGTATCTTGCAATTAACACATTGTTTGTACCTCAAACTTGAGCTTGGTGTTATTGATATCCATGCGAGAGCTCAGGCACTCGCCCACCACCATGCCCATACGCCTGATACGCACCACGCTGCTGTCCAGGTGGCTCTGCATGCCGCCCAGCATGCACTGAAGTAACTCTGAGAGCGAGGAGGCACACAGAGAGAGGAGAGCTCAAAGCAACACGCTTCACAGGATCATGTGTGATACAAAGGATGTGGAACCATAATCACTTCTATTTTGACTGTTGGTTTACTGAGTAATTGGAGGCATCAAACGCGGTTTGTACCTGAGCGTAGCTCCTGCAGCTCAGAGTCTCTCAGCAGACTCACACTCAGCAGTAACGCCTTGCTGACATACAGCTGCTGCTCCAGAGGTGTGTGCTTCACTGCACTGGGGTTAGCCCAGGCCTGGGACACAGACCGTAACACCTGAGAACACACACACACACACACACACACACACACACACACACACACACACATCATAATCATATCAACATAAATATATACATATATATTTGGCGGCTGAACATCCTAATACACTCACCTGGATGAGCAGTGGCCTTCGCTCCCTGTCTGCTGCGAGGTAACCCAGGACAATTCTCAAGACTTGAGTCTGGGGGAAAATAACACATGCTTCATGCATTTAAAAGATTTTATGATTTATTGTCAGGCTGCAAGTTATCTTCTTACCTCATACTTGTACTGCAGTAACAGCAGTTTATGAGTAATAACAAACTGGGCCTTTTTATTTGTTAACACTAGATTCCCAATGATCCTGCCCAAGGCATCAGGCCTGGAAAAAAAGAGGAAAGAGACTGGTGTTATTAAAGGCAGATAGAAAACTGAGAGCTAAGAGGCCATATAAACGGCAAGCTGTTTGAATGTGACCGTTCCAGTCTCCACCTTACCCGCTGACAGCCTGCACCAGTCCAGTGAGCACGCTCTCCATCCACTGCAGAGGAACGTTCTCCAGCAGCTTCCAGCAAACCCTCTGCCACACCATGTCTGAGCGTGTGCACGCGGACAGCCGAGGAGCCATCACTGCCAGCACCAAACCTGTAGATAAAAAAACAAAAATGCCAGAGGAGGATAAAAGGTTCTCGTGTCACTACCGACCCAGCAACTAACAACCAGGGGTCAATTCATTTCCTATAGAGTTGGAGGTAAACAGTGACATTGACTTTCATGGATGTCATGCCTATTGGTAATATTCTTGTTACATATTATTACCACTATGTAATATCCACTGAGCTCACCACTATGGCCCTGGATACACACTTTCCCGAGTATCTGAGCCACGAAAGTCAAGGAGCAGTCGGTGCCATCTGTCAAAAATACAAGTCAGACACACAGACAGAATGAGAAATTATCGTTTTGATGTCACAACAATAAATCTTTGACATGAGCCGCATGCTGTCATTATTGCAAAGAGTTTAAAAGAAGCAGTTCCCAGACCTTTGAGTGCTTGGCAGGTCCGCTCCAGGGCAGTGAGCATAGCTGTAGCCAGTAGTGGATGGTACTGCTGAGGAAGAAACAGGGGCTTGTTTTTTGGATGCAACCTGTTGGCGGCGAGGTCCGGCAGCGCCACAATACGTCCCAGCAGAGTCTCTCGCAGCTGGGGGGAGTCAGAGGGACCTGTCTCCAGACAGTAGGACCACAGCAGCTCAGCGAGTCGACCGCTCTGAAGGAACTTCTCAGTGATGCTGACCAAGTGGTCCAGATTTGTGCTGGCTCTGTGGCGGAGAGGCAGTGCCATTAGGTAATTGGTGAATAGACAACATGATGAAAATGCCTAATATCTTCTATCCAACACCACCCACCTCAGCTCTCCTATTCCCTCCATCAGCACCAGCAGCGCCTGCTCTGGAGGGCCTTTGAGGAACAGGCCGTCCCATAACTCTGTTCGCTGGGCTGCGGTGAGGCTGCGTAACCAGTCAGCCTGGATGTTGCTGACAAGGAACTGAAGGGTACGGGTGAAGTGAGCTCTCCTGAACTCGGCCCGCTGAACTGAAGTGGTTCTACCCTCTGGTCCTTCATCCAAGTAAGAGTGGAGTGTTTGAAGAGTTGCGATAATGTCTTTGGTATCTGTGGATGTAGTTAGGGTCCGGAAGCACTGGGCCACCGCTAGGCGAACCTCTGTATTCAGGGCAAGGGAGTCCATCTTTAAAATGGTAACTACCTTGTTTTACCTCCTAAACAAAAACATGGAAAAGGATATTTCACACTCAAACACCTGTGAACAGTTTCTACCGGGTTATGTATCTATCTCCGCACAAAACGAACAGACAACAATTCACCATTCATAACAAAGTTCATAATAAAATGAAACTACGAGTGTATTTTACAATGTTAAGGTTTGAAGTCAAGGTACAGGTTATGTAAGGGTTAATTTTTATAATACATCCATGTGGTTAATGCCGAACAAGGTGTCCGTTATCAGAAATGAATGGACGTCGTCATCCCTCTGTACCGTGGTATAAATCAGAATATCACACCAACACTTTCTGGATGTACAGCCTTCAACTCACGCTAAGAAGAAGGACGTTAATTGTGTTTTTAGTCACGGTTAGCGTCAGCTATCAGTAACGTTACCGTTATGGCTCACTCAGACCACACACACATCTCTCCCAGACTGCTTTCTGCCTTTGAATTAGCTTCAACTGTTAGCCTGTCAAAGCTCATACGCACCTGTGCGTTTTTATTAAACAAAACAAATGTATACGGCAGACATGCTTTATAGTCACTGTGATATTCAAACGTTTCTATTCGTGAGGAAATTTGGCATTTCCTACTGTCAGGTCGCGTTTTTAACAGGAATATCCCGCGGTCGCTCTCTGTGTGTTTGTGTGCTCCATCAAAATACGTTCGTCGTGAGAATGAAGAAGAGGGGAGGTTCCGGGGACAGTCTGACCCGTGAGGCATTCAAGAAGCACAACGGTTTTTGTAACACTTCTGGATGCCTTTTATGTCATGATCAAGTTGATCGCTTTTACATCAATTAACAAATAAACGAATCGGTCAATAACTCAACATGTGCCAGTCTTTCATTGATTGTGTGTTTTTTTTCTAAGTTAATCAAATTGATACATTTTCTATTGCCTTTTCCATAAGCCTATTAAACTAGATTTGCCAGCTGAATATTGATAACACAAATGGGTCCCCATAAAGTGTCATGACACAAATTAACAGTTGAAAATAAATCTTAAATATATATTGCACCTTTATTGATCCCCTGGGAAATTTGGTTTTTGTAGCAGCAGTACAACATCAATAAGTACAGAGAAGCATAGAAAGTAACAGTAAGTAAATAAACAGTAAGACATACATACAAAAACAAAAATAGAACAGAACGAAATAGAAACAATACAGAGTATTTGGAGATACATTATATGGTAAAGTGAGTGGTGCTAGTAAAGTGACAGTAGTGTGATTTATAGCAGCAGAGTCAACAGGTCTAAGTCAACTGTACACCAGACAAATATACAATATAGTTAAGTAATTGAACTCAAGTGTTTCTCTGTATTAATATAATAGAATAATGGTCACTATTAAGGGACAGAGGGTCATCACCTCTGTCTCCTCTGGCAGTTAATATAGTGCTGACAAGCGATAAATGTATTAACAACATTGTGACACTGGAGACATGCGCAGGTTGTGGTTAAGGGGCCATGCAGTACATATACACAACCAGCAGGTGGAGCTGATAGGTTGGAGGCCAAGGAACACCTCCAGTACAGACTCTCTCGTTGACTACACTAGCAGTGTCTCTCATGATCAGACACAATCACATGGAGCTTGTACATGAAAGGGAAATAAATGGGCATAGCAGAAAATTGTCAGAGAGAATGGAACAAATCAAACTTTTACACATATTTTCAGTTGGAATATATCCATTTGAGTTAAAGAACTGAAAACGTCATCAAATACTTGTCATAAAAAGGAAATCCCCTCAAGCATCACTTTTGATTCATAGTGACTTACCATCTGAACTGGTGACATGCATTAACACCTGGAGCTCATTTCTGTCAAATGAACAGTGTTAACAGCGTGTATGGTCAAATCAAGCCTATATTCTACATGCAGCCACAGTACAATGTAAACACATGCAACACGTGAGACAAATGAGGCAACCAAACACAGAGTCATTTTATTCCATTTATTTTTCTAATCTTACTTTCACTGCTTACCTTTAAATTGTTCTCTTTTTACAATGACTGAAATTATATTTCCCCAGTAACAATTAGGATTAGATCATTTGGGGATCTTCAAAAATAATATACAGCTGTAACCCATACCGTTATAATTTATACATTTATCTTTGAAAATAGGAATAAATTTCACTTTTACAATTTCTCTTTTCTACAATATTTCTCTTTTTATCTTCCCATGTCACATAATGGCAAGCCATGCACTACTCCAGTAGTGATGTGTGTGCCTTGAGCAAACTGTCTTTGGACACTGGAATTGAGCGTGAGAGAGAAAAAGTTCACAAAAAAAAATGACAATTCATATTTACAGTTTAGGTTTTCATCATTATGATTTAACAAACTGACAGTAACGTGGTCAGTGGTCAGTGCTCCTCCCCCCCCCCCAGGGCTCATTATCAGGTTAGTTACGAGGCAAAGTTTGAGACACAGAGGCACAGTGTTTAGACTAGCAGGCCGGGTTGTGTTTTCTTTCAGGGCAAACTCAAGAGTCTGTTGATTTATCAGAACAAGCTACCAAAAGATAAGAGACCCTGATGGATCAAATTATCAGTTTAAGTTGTAACATCTGTCTTTGGTCATTTTGAGAGCAAGAGTTAAAATGGAGAAACTTGGTGGTTAAAGTGCAGTCACCTTCAGCTCTGCTAAAAGGGAATGTTTTATCAGCTCTGTTGTCTCACTGTCTAGTATTTATGTTGCCGGTCCCAAACTATCTGTGAAACGCAGCCACTTAAATATGAAGCAGGGAGAGAATTAAGTGTAGTATAGCCTGCTGTGTTCAAGTGGCATCCCATTTCCTGTTGGTAATGCAAAAAGTATGAATTACCATAAAGAATAAGTATTAAATCTGTTGGGGCAAACCTCCTGTCACACTAAAAAAAAAAGGCAGGAAGCTGAACTCGGCAAAGCCTTGCTATGAGGTTTTAGGTGTTGACATTTCGAGGTCTCACAACTCCACTAATGGAAATTATAGCATGATTTGTCAGTCAAAACATAGGTCACACCACTGAATCCGAGATAAACGATACAAATTGGCGTTTCCATGCAGGACCTGACTCCATCTGGGAAGACAACAGTAGAAACTGCCATTTGTCTAAAATCACAACCCTGAGGAGGTCACAGCAACGTCAGCATTATGGAAGAGTGCCACGACCTCAACAAACGACCACGCGAGCAGGTCACGTTCAAGCTTTTTGTGCACACAATGGCGAGTCACCCAAAAGACAATGCTTTAAACATTTCTCCAAATTCAATAAAGTCCCCCCCACAGATTCATTCGCCGTGAATTAATCTTCCCCCATTTGTGAATTCAAAAATGTACAAAGATATAGTCAGCAGAACACGTCACAGAGTGTGAGTTGTCGTTTGTGTCAAAATGATGAATAAATATCGGCATGTGATTTCAAACGAGGAAAGAAAAAAAAAAAATACCAATAGATACTGTACACGCTACATGCTAGAGAAGAATACAGGCAGCTGTCTCTCAGCATAAGACAAGAAGAAGAAATGGTCTTTTTCTTCTGACTATAAAAATACCTAGAATCTAGAATGAGTGTAGAAAAAACTTTACATGTACAAGTCATTTACATCCAAGGCCATTTTTTTTCCCCCCCATTACCTACCTACCAGTGGCAGGTGAAGAAGAGCAATGACATAAAAGGTGAACAGGGTGAAAAATAGGAATTCTTCTTAGCATATTGGTGCAGGATGCCATGCTGTTTGGACAAAAAAAAAAAAAACAACCTCCCCAACTAACATTCGACTAGAAAGCCGTCAAGAGGTCTGGTAGGTTTCTTATGTCCAGTTTCAGTCCAAAAGTAATGGCTGCGTTGTACCGATAAGCCCGGCATCGGTCCAAAAGCACTCCGTACATCTTCGAAAAAGCAGATGTTGCTTCAGCAGAGGAAATAAAGAGCAGGTTTGTTTCATCTGCTTTCCACCAATTCCACTTTCTTACCAAAGTCTGCCACGTCTCTTCAGTATTATATATCTGGGCTGAAAAAACGATTTAGCAGGCAAAAAAGCTCATCTAAACTCCTGATGGCTGGAAAGAAAACTCATCTTAAGACATGGCTGCCAAATGTAGTTTGTAGTATTCTTAAATATTGCCAATTCGTATATGATATTAAAATGAGTATGATACTTTTTTATTAGTGTGAGTGGGATGTCTGCAGCCCACACCAGCAGCAACTTATCCCACTCACTATCATACGGGCTTTAAACTATCTTATGATTTGATCCCTTCACAATAAACATGTTTTTTTCTATAAAAAAAATAATTATGAAATCAAAACAAAACTTAGTGCAAAGTACAACCATTTGATTATTCACATACAACTCAAATGTCAGCATTTTTCTGTCTCAATAACATTTTTACCGACAATAAATCACTTGTGCAGCGAGAAAAGTAAAAAAAAAAAAAAAACCTGGATAAACTTGCTCTCCATTACTTTCACTCAGCAGGAGAACACTGGGGTCAGGTGGGCTGTACACATCTTAAAAACTACAATTCCCAGAATCACTCATCAGTTTCCCTTCATGTGAGCGTGTCAGAGTGAGCGTGTCAGTATGAGCAGGATATATTTTGTCAGTCTGCACTTAGTGAGATATGTTTGGGTTATTTAAGATGTGTGCCAGGGAGTGATGGGAAATGTAGTATTTTTCTTCTAATTGAGGTTTCAAGCCCACCTGAGCTCCTGGACCCTGTTTCATTGTAAAACGAAAAAAAATGAGATGAAGCAATTTATGAACCACACAGCTCCTTAATTTGGGACATTTAAGCTTATATTACTGGCTAGTGTCACCAAGCTTTTTCAAAACCCCAAAGTAACACTGCGCAAAAAAGAAATGAAAAAAAAAAAAGAAATGAAAAAAAAACACCTCACACACACACACACACACACACACATACAAATCCCCCTCCAGGCATTTCTCATCCTCTACCCCTAGAAACGTCCCTCACTTGGGTTCACTGGAAAGACAGCTGAACTTGGTTAGAGGACAGAACACACGGTTATAGTGACTGGTAGGCAGCACTGCAAGCTTTAAAACACATTAAAGACAAATTCAAAAGAGAAAAGTGCTGCCCCAATCTCCTGCCCACTGCTTCATACGGCTTTCTCACTTGGGAATAAAACACGATTCAGCCTGGTTCAGGAGATCACAGCCCACATACCACCACCGCCGCCGTCCCGGTTAACACATCACAGACTGAATGGAGGCATGTATGGCATGCATAATTAATAAATACTTTGATCACCTTTCATTTAAGGCCTTTTCGGTACTGTAGAATTGTCTGTTTTTAGCTTACATTGACACTGTTTTTGAGGGAAAAGGGACAGGAAGATTTTCTAACTCTTTGTGATACCGACCTCTTGTACTCTTAAACATTCACTCATTCAACAAGGGGAGACTCGGGTCCCTCTAGCCAAATACATGGAGGTCACCGGAACCCAAGTGTATTCAGGAGAGTTAACGCATACACTCACAAATAAGTACAGACTTGAGGGATATTAACTGAAAATTGCTTTTTTTTTTTTTCACTGACAGCCATTGACTTCTTAGAAATCTTAAATCCTTCTCTTTCGGGGGGGGGGGGGGGGGGGGGGGTTGGATGAGTTGAGTGCGTGGTGTTTTCCTACCAAAATGATTTTTTACATCCTCTCGGTAGTTTTCTTTTAGCCAAGTCTCCAGTATTTCTAACAGCCTGAGGAGTCACTGTGCACGGCCATCTGGCTGCATGGAGTCTATTTGACCTCAAGGATGGAGGGGTTGCACTCCATGATGGCCACAATGATCTTGTCAATGTAGTCCTGGAGTCTGTAGTTGATCTCCTCCTGTTTGTGGACAGCCTCCATCAACTAGAAACAGAGGAACAGAAGTCAGGGGAGATAAAAGTGATAACACGGAAGAACACCTTTTAGCAAAAATTCAAATACAAAAAAGGTGAATAGACAAGGACTGCTTTTCCGCGTTCTTTCCTGTTTTCTGAGACCTACCTCTACACGAGACACATTGTTGATCTCAGCTGCCAGGGAGTCGGAGAAGGAGGCCGACATCAAGTTCTTGGCTCCCTGGATGCTCAGGTTGATAATCTGGCCGTTTAACTCGTCGTTCTGCTCCTTCAGGGTGCGGTTGTCCTGGAGAGGTTGAGTCGAATGGAACACGTCATAAAAACAGTACAGGCCGGATCCTGAATTATTCTTCCATTCTAAACAGTCTGGTTAGAGTGATAGAATGAGAAGACACGGCAGGAAGTAAAAGACAATCAGAATGTGCGTGCTACCTGTTTGAGTCGTTTGATCTCTTGCTCCAGCTCGGCTTCGCGTGTGCGGGTCTGATATTCCTGCAGCCCCGCGCCCGGCGTGCGCCCTCTCTTTGCTTCAGCCTCCAGCTTGTAGAGCTGTAGGTGCTCGAGCTGTTTACGCAAGTCCTCAATGAGCTGAGGTACAAACGAATCAAGAGCCACCAGTTAGTAAACTTCTTAGGAATCTTATCAAATCAGGGCTAAAACACTTGATTCATTTAGACAGGTACATTTGACACACGACAGTGCGGTGGCTGTATTGTAATATTTTGTATGCAGAGTACTGTTTATGTTGTACATAGAGACCCCAGTCCCACCTCCTGAGTGCACTCCTTCTCCTTCTGGTTCTGGTGGCGCTCATGACTCAGCTTGTCAGCCATCTTCCTGCGGGACTCCGTCTCGTCCTGCAGCCTGTCGCACATGGCTTCTGTCTCATCCTGCAGCTTCCTCTTCTCCTGGAAAATGGAGAAAAAAACAAAAAAAAAAACAAGGTGAGCATGAAGAGGAGTGTTAAGACTGATGGGAAATTGAACAAGGAAAGGCAAACCAAACCAGGAGATGAGATATTGCTTCTCTTACCTCCTCTTGTCTCTCGATGTTTGCTCGAAGACACGGAACACAGGACCTCAGCTCACTGTTCTCCTCGTCCAGCTGCTGCAGCCTGACAAGCAAACACAGATCCACATCAGAAACTTACAGTACAGCCACAAAGTAACAACGCTACACCACAGGGAAATAGCTTACATCCAGTGGCAGATTAGTGCCAGAGGGTGGCAGTGTAGAGCCGTGGTCCCTCCAACAAACAGCATGTGGACCACTGGCGTCACAATGAACAAAATGTGTTTTTAATATGCCGTTAAATCTAATACAGCAAACACACCAAAAACTACAAACTAAAACACGGACAGATGTTGTTGTCTATATCCAGTTAAAATGATCACAAAGTATCAAAAACCTTTTTTGTTCGTCAATTAGATCTTATTTTTTGTTGTTTATGGGCTTTTTTTTACTCTTCAGAACAACATACGCAGGGATCAAACGGCGTTTAACAAACCAGGTAGCGTGTGCAGACCTTATACAGAATATGAATCCATCTGTTGCACAGTAAATAAATATTTTTTGATTTTTCAAGCTGCCACCAAAGATATTGTAAACACAACCATCTGCTCACCTGGCCTGCAGGTTTTCCAGCTCCAGCCCCCTCTCCCTCTCCAGCTTGATCAGGGCCTCCTTGTGACGACGGGTCTCCTGCTGTAGTTTCTCGTCAGCGTGGACCTCCTGCTCCTTCAGCTGCTCCTCTAAGGCATTGGCCCGGTGCACCAGGTGAAGGTTCTCCTGACGCAGCCGCGCATGCTGCTCCCCCGATGACTCGGACTCCTTTTCCAGCTCCGCCACTCGACGCTCGAGGAGGAGCACCTGGGGGAATGTGCACGTTTGAAGGTTAGTGACACACAGATGTTAAATGTACTGTAAGAGTAATTAACCATAATGCATTAACAGGTAGGGGTGTTGAAATTAATCATTGATCAGTGATGCATCGTGATGCGGACCTGGACGATTCTGTATCGATGCAGCGACAAACAATCAATCAATTATTGGCTTATGATGTTACTTGCTGATTTTCCGGTCGCTGCTTTTTTTTGGGGGGGTTTTGTCTTTTGTCTGTTGTCTGCTGTTTTCAGCCTCCGCTAAATTCAGGAAGTTTCTTTTTTTAGGAGCAGATACAATAAAAAAGGGGAATTCATATATATCTGACTGCTTGAATGTGTTGATGAAAACCACGTGTAGCAATTTATAAAAACATTGAGGAGGTGACGCATTGTGATATCGAATCGTATCGTGGCACCAGTGAAGATTCATAGTCATTTGCATCCGTTTAACTTCCAAATGCGATATGTTTCTTTGTTCTTTCCAACTGCTGTAACAAGTGAAAACTGGGGCCACTCGCAGGTATGAGGCGTGCGTAAGCAGAGGGATGTGAACAAGCAGGTGTTGAAAACAGTACTTCCTCTGAGCTCTCACCTTGTCTGTGATGTCGTTGTCAGCGAGCTCCAGGATGTCCCGCGTCAAGTCGCTCATGGTGTCCAGAGTCATCGAGCTGTTCTGGAGGAGATGTCTGCACGTGGAGAGGGAAAAAACAAATGTAACTCCCCAGAGCCAGTTCACATTTGACAAACTACTGTTTTTGTATGCCAAACAAAACCATCTATTCCAATCATTCTAGAAATATGAACCCTTGCCTGCTGAAATCAGAGCAACTGTTTGGCTCACCTTGCTACTTTCTTGCTGGAGAGCCTCTTGCCAGCGCTGGATGGGAAGACAGAACAACAGGAAAAATGGTCAGGAAGAGAAAAAGGATAAAGGAAAGAGACACCATCTCCTGGTATTTGTCCTATCCAACCCCTGTCCCGCTCTCTGCTAGTAGAGGAGCCCCACAGAAATAAAAAGGTATGTTGAGGAAGATATTCACACATCACAGCAGTCCAACATAAAACACAGCAGCATGTATTAACAGTGTCTAACAAGTGCTGACTTAGGATCAGTTCTGACCTGTGACATCATTACAGAAACTTAAAATAAATCCTAAAATAGGAGTTTTTTTTATAATTAAAGTTAATTCTGAAGTTCTGAATTGTGCCCTATTGCAAATTCAGTTGCTTAACACATCAAATAAGATTTCAGAATGACTACGTTTCTGTAATATAGCTACCGGTCAGTAATCCTGGATCAGAAAGTCTGTTCCGATATAAGAAAGCTCTTTGAAAAGTTGTATTTCACTAGCAGCAGTCATTCTGCAACAATTACAAAAAAAAAAAGCATGAGGACAATGACATGGAGAGCCGAAAATACTGAAATAGACACCACTCACCTGCAGTCCTTGTTTCATATTTCTACAATCAATTTATTAAAGGTCCCATATCATGTTCATTTTTAGGTTCATACTTATATTTTGGGCTTCTACTAGAACATGCTTTAAACACATTATTTTTCTCATACTGTCTGAATATATAGCTGTATTCACCCTGTCTGAATGCTCCGTTTTAGCGCCTGTCTCTTTAGGCCCCACTCCCAAAAGCCCAGTCTGCTCTGATTGGTCAGCGTTACTGGATCTTCTGCCTCTGCGTCTCTGCACTGTCATTGCAGCCGGGGGAATGACTGTAACGGCACTGTAGCGGCACTTTCTACCTATATATAGTATGGTTGTGGCATCACAACCATACGGAAGTCCTGACGACTCGTTTTAAGACACAGTTTCTGAATACGGTCTGTGTGCATTTCTTCGTGGATTGAGTGTTTTGATACTTTTACAGTATTTACTGTATATAGCACCTTGACCCGCTTTATAATAAAATTATACAATATGGGACCTTTAAGCTTATTTTCAGATGAGCATGAGATCAGATGAGCATCAGATGAGAATATTCATTATGTCAAATCATAATTTGTACAGATGG
Source organism: Gymnocephalus cernua (assembly GCA_023631565.1). Classification (NCBI taxonomy): domain Eukaryota; kingdom Metazoa; phylum Chordata; class Actinopteri; order Perciformes; family Percidae; genus Gymnocephalus; species Gymnocephalus cernua. The sequence goes on from CM042443.1 coordinate 15,459,837, forward strand.
TAACAATGGGAAGGAGCTGGCTACCAACATCTAAGAGTGAGTTTTTCCATCAATAAATACTAAATGTTAAATATCAACAACACTGCAACTCACACACAAAAAGAGGGTGCAGATGAAAAAAAGACTGGGAACAGTATGAGGTAAAATGTGCTTAAAACACATCCACAAAATAAACCATAACGTGTGTGAGAGAGTACAATCTGTAACACACACACACACACACACACACACACACACACACAAAATGTTGCTGCCAGTCCAGCACAGCATGCAAACATTATGAGAACATGCATGATAGCATGATACTGTATCTAATTAGCACTGCAAACACATTCACATGGAGTGGCTTGTGAATGAGGGGTTACCTAGTCATCTCTAGGAAATTGAGACGAGTGGAGAGGTCCTCGAGACGACTTATTTGTTTGTGACACTGACTACAGAAAAAGTCCAGCGCCTCCTCCCTGAGGAAGCTCTGAAAGCAGTCAGGGAGAGGAGCAGGTGCACTGGAAAGAGGAAACAGGGAGGAAGAGGAGGAGAAGTGGTGAGTGACGGACAAGAAGGGGTGCACTGAGTTGGGACAGGAACACCTCTGGGGGGGTGCAGGAGGTGTTAGTGAAATCCAAAAGGAGAGTTTGATGGAGTAAAGTGAAAGGGAGATGTGAAACAGGCTGCAGTGTGGCTGTGATTTGCATTCTGGGTTAAGGTTAAGGAGACAAAACATTCTCCGAGAAAGAATGTGTTCATCTCTCTTCAGCGCGGATGAGATTTTCTTTCCCCTGCTGACAAAACATTCTTGTCTTTCAACTTTGGCATCTTTGCCGCGAGCTCAGAAAACCTGAACAGAATGGTTACAATTAAGTCAAAAAACGTCAAAACGACTTTGAGCTCTCAAGCAGATGAATGAAACACACATCTGACCATTTCATTGAGAGTCTGTATCCTCTCCTCAGATTCACCTCTGCCGGCTGATTGTTCATTCAGGGAGCAAGTCAGCTCTGAATTATGCAACCCGCTGGCACAGGTTCCTCTTTATGTAGGCAGAAAAATGGCGTGGCAGACTATGAGTGAGTGTCACTTGATGGTCCTATGCGCTGTTTTACTGAGCCATTTTCTCCCTGAAGGATGGCTTTGTTAAATAATCTTACAGCGATGTGTGTTTTTGTAGAACAGAAGCAACCCAACAGTGTGTACGTGTAGTCAAAACGCTGTGATATGTAGATAGATAAGTGTGTGTGTGTGTGTGTGTGTGTGTGTGTGTGTGTGTGTGTGTGTGTGTGTGTGTGTGTGTGTGTGTGTGTAGGCAGCACTGCTACATGCGCCAACGATGAGCATGATTGGCTCAAAACACAGTGACGCATTCACACTGAGTGGGTGAAGTTTGTGGGATGCAGTTATATTTTATTTTGTATTTATTTATTTTTAGCCTAACCACCACCAACTTGTGTGCCATGTAATCGTTCACATGCAGTAAGTACATTCACTGATTGAGATTTATTATTTATGGTTCTCAACTATCACTTGAGGATGCACATTTAACCCTATATTTGTTTTATCCTTTCGTACATTTACTGTGATGTATCCAAAAAATATTCCAAAACAGATTTCAAAAATTCTTTGACACCTGTATTATTGCTTTTGGTGCCAATCCAGTAAGACCAGCTTATTTCAGTATTGTCAATGGGCTCCAAAAACTAGGCAGTTAGTCAAGCAAAGCAAATCAAGGAAATATCACCCAAGTGGGAATTACGCATTATCCGGCTTTTGGTCTCTGATGAAACAGAGGAGGGTTGAAAAAAAGATGACTGGGAACAGGCTACGACAGGGGCTTTAACACAAATGACTGGTGCCATAGAGAGGAGTGTGTATGTGTAGAAATGTGGCTGTGTTTTCATGCTTGTTGGACACGTCACACTGTATCTGTACTTCTGTAGAGGCAAAGCTCGTTAGATACTCCTTCAGGTGTCTGAACTCAGGAGGAGTTCCTGAACACCGTGGCTGCATGACTGACAATATCGCCCAGGACCAGATATTATGGGAATGTAAAGTAGGCCTATATTTACAGAACACCCTCTATTAATCCCGTTTTATTATCTGCTGCCTGGGGGTGTAAATCGCAAATTATACGGTACGATATTATATTGATTCTTTGGACACCATACAATATTTGCTGATATCACAAAGTCTGCCACTATACGGTTTTTGATTTGATTCTAGTGTTAATTTTGTCACCTATTTTTAATTTAGGCAACAAAACATCCACCTCTTGTCTGTCCCAGAAAGCATGGCCACCCTTACAGTGCGAGTTTAAAACATGTACTCAGTCTACTCAGGATCACACAACAAGGGCACAGTTTTTAAACCGGATTTAGCCCAACAGCCACATTTTCAATAGCTAATAGTGAGAGTAAGACGGAATGAACTTTGTATACACTTCATTTATCATTGACCTTCGCCAGAAAAGGAGGCAGATAAGAGTTGGGAAGGACGTCTCCAGTTAGCTCTTATCAACGTTTGACCTCAGCGTCTTTGTTGAAAGAGAAACATTTTCTCTGAAGAACATAAACAGGGGCATTTAAACCTGGACAATACAACGTCACACCTCTTATCAGGGAGGGTTGATAAAACGAATGTCTGGTGAAAATGATATTAATATTCACATCAGTTCAATAATCTTCAGGCTGTCTACATTTCAAACTGACTTCATACAAGATTAGAGCTCAACACCAACTCCCCCTTTTGTCAGAGGAACTGTGGTTTAGCCGTGTAGGGAAGACAAGCTCATACCTGGGAGAGAGCAGTGAGGAGCCGTTGATCTGCTCAGGTGGCTGCACCAGAGGGGAGTGGCCCTCCCCCTCGGTCCCCTCCACGCTGCTCTCCAGTAGCAACTCGGAGCTGTTGCTTTCCCCAAAGTCCTCAAAGTGCTCCTCCTCTCCACCGATGACCGTCACCAGAGAGTGGTTATGGAGCTCAGAGTTCAGGGAAAACCTGAGGGGCACAAACGAATGGAGAACGGTTAGTGTGTGCGCTCACTTGGGTGTACGACAACAGCGTAGCTAACTAGCCATAAATAGAGGAAAATGTGTCAGGTTTAGACAGGATGAACATGGGACATCCGGCTGGGTGTAAACAGCCACGTAACCATCCATTTACAAAACCTCAATCTCAGCCAACCAATCTTTTGAATTCATTCAAAAGGGAATATACATGCTTTAGTACTTGAGCAATAGCTTCTGGATAAAATGGTTGTGTGTTGGACCCAGAAACCTGGGAATGACTAGAGCCTACTGTAAATCCAGAACGAGTACAATTAATCCCCCCCCCCAGCAAGAGCGGCAATCTGGACAAGTTCGATGATCACTTGTCTTCAAAAGGTAATCTGTTAATTCACATTAATCCTAAACGTCTGCTTTGGCTGAAACAAACTGTCTTGTGCCTCACTGGTAACGCAAAACCACAATAGGAACACTTGAGACACGTGAGAGGAACCTTTGAGTAGTCTGATGTGGGTCAAGACGAAGCGTTGTTCTTAACTGCGCTGACAGAAAGGGGCTGTCGCTCTTAGAACTGGCAGGTGTTGTTACACGACTGAACAAAACTCTACTGGGTGGATCTGGTAGTCGTTGCTGTGAATTGTGAAGTTCCAGTAAATAAAGTCTTTTAGATTTAGTTAACAGGAAAGCTGGCCACTTTCCTGTTGTCCAACAGGATATGTTAGATGTCTTAAGCACACACACACACAGGACGAGGCTGTCCAAATCAGCAGAAAATCTTGCCTCCTCAGCACACAATGACAAAGCCCATTTTCCTTGTTTACAAGACAAATGACATTCATCTGGCCAACTCAAAGCTAAAACATCACTTTAATTCTCAGTGTGAAAACTTAAAATCCTATACTGACTGTTGTTTCAGTCCCTTTTAACCAAGACAATGCAGTTTCAGCTGCAGCAATGTCCTGTGCAAACATTGGGCTCAACTGGTTAAATAGTAACAACCAAGTTTGGAGTCACTTACCCTTCTTTACTCAGCAGGCTCTTACTACTTGGCCCCATATTGAGGTCCCTCACACAGAGGGACGGCGAAGAGAGAGAACGCATCTTTAAACGCCCTCCGCTGCCCTGGCGTGAAAGCCTTGGAGCAGCTGGAGTCAAAACACCAGACAACCAAAGTGGAATTCTGAAGTTTCACAGGTTACGCCGATAGAAAACAAAACCCCGACTCTCCAGTTTGGAGGAAACAAAAGGGTCTGCTTTTGAAAACGGCAAAGTCTGTGGTTCTAACGAGCTGCCAATCAGTGCCACATGACTGATGTTGCATTGTCTGTGCCACCCGAAAGACTTGAGACTGTACCACAAAGGGTGGACTGCGAGTGGGTTAATCAGATTTGAGGCTAAGCAACAGCCAACAGACAGTCCTGCTGACCGTCCAAGTGCCAAATGTGTGTGGGGACACGGGTAGGACAGAGGAGGGTGGGGGAGGCTAATCCTGTTAAGATTCTTAATCCCCAGTCCAATGCATATACTCCTACCCTGAATATGGCTAAGGTTAGCTGGGCTAACACATGGTAAAATCTCAGTTTACTTACGGATCTTTTTGTTGCATTTACTTGCAGTCAATGTTAAATCACTGTTAGTTGCAAATTTTTTGTGACTTTGCAAACTCCGTAAAGTTGTTTGGGCATGAGAAACATGCCCATATTTTTTTTCATAAAAAGCTTATCTACTTTAACAGGGAGGTGAGATGGTGATGAGTCAAAATCTTTGGTAAACAGACTGCTGAAATAAGAGAATATACAAGGTCACAGTGTTAGGTTCCCGTCAGCAGTGGATTCAGCACGGCAATGGTATGAATAAAGTGGAGGAGAGAGAATGAGATTTGCCCATGCCACAGAAAGAAAAAAGGGAAAAAAAAAAAAAAAAAAAAAAGAGCTAACTCGACACTTCCTGGAATTCAAGGCTCAATCATGGAATGGGAAGTCCAAAACATCCCCGTCAGGCAGACCACTCAAAGCTGTCATCCAGCCGGACAGACGGGTCACAGCGTCAGCAGATAGGGCCTCACTTCTCTGCACTTCCTTCCTTGTGTTTGCCCCAAATAATATATCAACAAGAACATTTGTGTACAGACATATAGACCTCGTCTGCAGCTGTAATTACCAATAAGAGAGAATGAATCAAATTCAAATCAAGATAAAGATCTCCTACTCGTCAAACTTGTCTGATGCAAATAATGGATCATAGCAGCACAGAGACTTGTCTTATACCATGCTTATCAAATGTAGTTCACTGTGCTGCTACTTTGTCTTCTATGGTAGATTTAAATGGAGGTTACTTTTACCAAAAGAGTCAATGATAAAAAGGTATAATAATGCCAACTCTTTCTGATTTAGACAAATCCATTTGAAAAAGACTTGTGACACAGACTGACAGCTATGTGTCAGTATGAGAAACTGTCCAATTCTTGCAAGGGTTACCATTTAAAAAAAATATCTCACTCTGTGATCATGAACAGTTTAAGCCATTAACTGAGAATCCAGATGGGATGAGCAGATCTCAGTCTCAGATACAAATGATGATCCACTCAGACACACCGACTTCGGTAAAGAATGGTGGAAGGGCTTTTCTGTGCTCAAGGTCTCGGGCGCTCACTCTGTGCACATTTCTAGTTATCTCTAATTGAGCTTTCCTGTTCAGACATACAGAAAACATTAACAGTCTGACTAAATGTTGCCTCAAACTGCCAGTCACAATACATGAAGTATGTGTACACGAGGAGCTGTATTTAATTGGAGGAAACCAAACACAGAAGAAGGGTAAGATACTTTACGTTTGACTGACTCTCTACCCACTGGTGTATCTAGAGGAATTTAAGGTCAATAAAGTGGTGGCTGTCTATTGCCTCTGTTTAATCGGCCTGTCTGGTGACCCAAATAGAACCCAAGTGATCCAGCGTTGGGCGGGAAAGACTCGCAAACCATGTGATCTGTGTGAAAGGTTAGTGTAGGGCAACTCCAGCGCTAACCCTTAGCTGGAGATGTGACACACATTTACATTTACGTACATTTTGTTGCCAGCACAAACAGACATATGATGTTGATCTCATGACAAGTGGATTACAATTGATGATGTTTCACAGAAGTCATTCAGGGTTGCAGTACACAGCAGAGGACGTAAATATGTATCCAGGAAATATCAGCGTATTGGCCAAAATTGACATTGTGTACACGGCCGAAGGTGACATTTCTACGGACCTATTTCCGCCATCTTCAGGGTCGTGCAGTGTGGCCTCGATGCCGCTGTCCGTCTCCACGTCCTCATGCATCTCGGGGGGTACGAGGGCCCCCGTGTCCTCATCGGTGAAGGTCTCACACTCACTGTAAGTGCTCTCTGAGCCCAGGTACGCGCTGTCCGTCACCTCATTTTGCTGCAGTAACAGAAACAGAAAACAATCATAAAACAATAATCATACCGTATGCCCACCAGGCAGTAAACAGACAAACATACTGATCGGAACAATTCACCATGGTAACAACAGGGCATGAACATTAATAGAGTGTATAGTAGGGGTGGGAATCACCAGAGGCCTCACGATACGATGTCATTATGATACTTATGTCAATATGATATTATTGCAATTTTAAACATATTGCAATATTATGCGATATATTGCAATTTAATACCTTTTTTTCCAACTTCAACATTTTCCCAATTTCTAATTATGTCCCCAAAAGGAAACTTCGTCAACATCTGTTTTATCTAAAAAGATACATTTCTCTGTTTTCACTTCAATTTTACTGCTGCAAAATGGGGATTCTCAAGCAGACAAACTGACCAACACATATATAACAAAAGATCGATACTTGGCGTCTGTGTATCGATACAGTATTGCCACGGAAAACATTGCGATACTATGCTGTATCCGTATTTTCCCCCACCCTAGTGTACATGCTGTATTTCAACATCATAGCTCTGGAAAACTTTGCTCCAGTACAGCAAAACTGCACAGACAAACAGGTAGGCTAGTGCTCAGCAAGCTGTTACCATCATTATGATAAACATGCGTGATTTTGATTGTGATTACTTCTGTTTTTTTCCGGATTTTACAATAAATAGCATCAGGTGCATTTCAAAAATCAGGATTATTTCCAATTATGTGAAGCAAAACGTAAAGAACACATAGGTTGGTCAAACTGTGTAGTTAAAAAAGCCATTTCAAAGCCGGTCTATTTTTAATCGTATGGTCTAGCCAGTTACAGACGCCAATTATGCAAACGAGCAAACAAATCATAAACAGACTTCAGAGACAGTCTGCTGTGATTCAGATGGCAACTCCGAGCTAAACCTGCTGCATCAACACCTCTAAGCAACATGTTCAAACAAAATGAGAAAGCTTTAAGCTTTCCATGCAACAAATACCAAATGCTCAACACAAAGCCCATACACCGATACATGTAGCCAAAAAAAAAAAAGAACACTACTCTAAGCTATTAGCAACTGACACATTATGAGGTATCAGAGCTGTGAAGCACTAATGAAGGCAAAGACAGGTGAGTCATGTTGGAAAGCAGAACATACCATAATAAATGCAGTGGCAGGAGAAGCAGGGCCCAGAGGGCTATCGACCATGCCCAGAACCATTCTCACTGACTGGAAAGCCGGCCTGCCATGAGAGCTAACAACTACCAATGCTTCCTCACCTTCACTCTCAGAGAGAGTGAGAGAGTATGTTTGAAAAAAAATGGGGGAAACACTGAAACACTTCGTTCAGCTCCAGTGGGTGGTCAGAGGGGAGGAGACGGAGACAAAGTCCAAAGAGCAGCAGAAGTCAGCTGTAATGCTCAATCAACCAGCCTTCTACATGTCAGGCCCGATTTAAAACACCACCCGATCAGCTGAATAACTGTTTAATCTTTCTTGGCCCCTGGGAGCTTCACTTCCTGACCCAGTGTGACAGTATAAATCATTAAGCCATGTTCTTCATGTTGCAGACTGCACAGTAAATGAGGGCTATACATCACAACAACCACAGTCATAACTGTCTGACTGTGTGTTAATAATAAAACTAACATGCTGTTAAGCTATAACACTACGAAAGGCAGAGTAAGTGCATAACCTGTATGACTGTTGACAATTAATGCTGTGCTATGGTTTCTATTTACGAATTAAAATGTGGGATGGAAATGTGAAAGTTAGCAACGGCAGAAAATATTTAGTAAAGGAAAAACGGGGTGGAATGGGGCGTTGCTTTTCTCTTATGCCAGGCCTCAGCTGAACAGCCTCACCTTGCCTGTTTTGAAAGCAAACAGGGTGAGAACAGCACCGCCATTGAGAGAGAGGAACCCTTTTCTGCCAGAAACTAGAGGAAAAAACAAGGCCATGGACACAGGTGTGGCGTCTACTTCAAACATAAACACAAACTTCCCCAAAACTCTGCTTCTGGGTTCCAGTAAACGGCAAAGACACTTTATAAATCACTGGACCTTACACATTGTTAGTGGCCATTTTCAGTTCCATTTGTAATATTTAAAACAAAACATAACATAAGGAGCATACTGCAATAATAAAAAAGAAAACAATCTGTGTAGCAGTTTATCAAATGGTCATATGACATATTAACAATTAGACCTCAAGTGCAAAACTAACCTTGACAGACGCATCATTCAGGAACTATTAGAAAAAAAACAGGAGGAGAGGGAGATCTATTTCTCAGTTTACTATTTTGGGCAATTTAATATACGGTTCATTTAACTTTTACTGTCCAATAATCTTAATTTCACCCTCAATTTGGTGGTACTCCATTATAATATATGAAAGATCTCTATTTTCAATGACTAACAACCTTCACTGTGAGCAGTCATTAAATCCAATGAAACTGTGCAATACATCACATATGATGTTAGTGTCTCTTATATTAGATTTACTAGCCTCAACAAAAACCCACAATGTTTGTTCTACCAAAGTATTTCAGAAAAGGCCTGCTTTTATTATAAAATAATATCAATCACGAAGCCCTAAAAAATGGACTGAATTGAGGGTACTCTTGACTGTGGCACATGGGTCTGCACTTCTAAACCAAACCAAGAGAGGGAGCCGTACAGATGTACAGCCACTAAAACAACAGTCGGAGTCCTGCTATGCTCGAAGTGCACACAATAGCAGAAACATTTCAACAACGATGGTTAAATATACAAGTTTGGTGCACAAGAGGAGACAGGAATTCCAGATATGCTAACCACAACTGTAAAAACACACACACACACACACATGTAAAAACTCAGGCGCATTCCAGCTAATTCAATATTTGTCAAAGACGACTCAAAGGCCTACCCAGCCAGATGATATTTAGTGTCAGCCAAACCAGGGTGTTCAGTCTGTGGAACATTCACAGAGTGGTAATGATAGCTCTGCAAGCCACTCGGTGAATTACAGTGGGAAGAGTGAGAGTGCACATGGAGTTCAGCCTGCAACCTTCACACTGTGCTGCTGTGTGCACCAATGGAACACATACACAACTAGAGAGAGGCTAAGCCTCTTGTGCGGTGCCTCACCTCATCGTACTCCTCTGGACAGCCCACAGCTCCATCGCCTGGACTGTAGTTTACATTGTAGAGCGGTGGCTCTGGACCTGTAGATAAGAGAGGGAGAAGGCAGGTTTAATGTGCACAGAATAAACACATAAATTCAAACCGCAGAGGAGCTTCAGCAAACAAAAGACTGGTGTGTCTAGTACCAATGCCTGTGTGCAAAACAGCAGCCATTATGAAGAAAGAATGTGCCACAGCGGGTTACAGATTTGAGTTAATGGTTTATAAAATGTGAGAGTAAATGAGAGTACTAATAAACTTAGAACCCATTACAGGGATTAATTTTCTTCTCATTTATAAACCATTTGAATAAAAATCAAATACCCAACAGTCAAGATTTTCATGCTTGACAATTCAAACAATTCAACAAGTGCACAATTACATATTCAGGAGCCTGTAAGCATTTGTTCTGAAATACGATAACGACGACGAGACAGCAATCTTGGATATTACCTTATTCATGCCCAACCCTCCGGTTCACAGTATAAAATGTTAATTTAAATGTCTGCCAAACTCATGAAGAAGATCCACGATGTGACAAAGGCGACTCGATATACCAGTCTCTTCCTCTTACTAAAAACTGTGGAGTCTGCTACTGTAGGCCTGTGAATTTCATCTCAGAACTACCTGATACAGTATAACACTAATATACTCTTTCATCTCATTTCATTATCACTGAATGTTTTATATATTCATTCAATCAAATATTGTGTCATTTTTTGAAATTTCCAATTTAAATTCACATTAACTCATTCTTTACCATGAAACAGGGCAATTGTATCTACAGTATTTTATCCAAAACTAAAAAATATGATCTAGATAAGGGAAGCAAATGTGGTTGCATAAGTATGCAATCAGCACATTTTAGAGTGTGTCCTAGCTGCCCTACTCTGGCATATTTACAGTCAGCAATCTAAGCGTGATGTGACCGTAAACATTATGTAAGTTATACACTTGCATTTCAAGGGCTATAGAATGTCCTGGAATACGTGTATGGGCAAAATAAAACAATAAATAAGGAGTGGCAAGCCATATCCAATGTTAATGTGTCAATCCAGGCCTCTGTTGAGAGCACCGGCAGACAAGCAATGTAACCTGAGAAAGAGCAACAAGATGGAGCCGCTGTGGCTCCTGTATCTAGTAAACAGAGCTGTGAATAGCACCCTACTGAGAGAATAGAACACAAACCGTGTTTTCAAAAGCTGCCAGGTTTTTGTGCCCCCTGGTCTTATGTAACCTCATACACATTGCAGGCTGTTTAAGTGAAATGAGTCTTGCACTGGACGGGGCTGCACAGCAGAAGCTGGCTTCTGCTTGAACAACACACCTGCAGTCACTTGGCCTAACGTCAAAATATCAAAGCACACAGATATTTTCTAGACCAACTTTTGTTGTTCCAGACATGCAATAGCCACTATAAGGGACAAGGCATTTCCATAGCCTGCAGGCCTGTCTTTATTAAAAAGGTACCCCTGTTAGTAACAAGTGGTGCAGAAATTAAATAAAAAAAAGAAGGTGGGGTGCATTGAATGAATAGAATTGAAACTAGACAGGCTGGGAGCTGGAAGAGTAGGTTTTGCCCTCTGATTACAGAAGAGGAGGTGGAGAAACGGTGGTAGAGAAAACATGACTTTTTTTTTTCTTTCTTTTTTTAAAGTGTCTAAGCTACACTCCGCCTGTACAAACATAGTGGAATTCTTTCAGCAGTGTGTGAGTGACCTGGGAAGTAACGGTTGAGGTCTGATTTTCACACACTAATGGAAAACTATCCAATTCATTCTCCACTTTGCTGATTACACAGAAAAACACAGAAGAGAGGCAGGAAAGACAGGATAGTGAGTAACGGGAACATGGAACAATGATCCATGGCTGACATCATGGTTACTTGATATGTGGTTTAGCCAAACACGCCACAAAAAACAACAACAACCCAAAACAACTTAAATGACACAGGACTACAATGTATACATGACAGAGACGTTCATCTACCTTCTATTCAGCCAATTATTTCAGGTAATATAAAATATAGATATATAAAAGCGCAGATTGTGTTTTGTCAATATATTCCAAAACAGGCATGTCTGTGTAATCGCACTTTACGACACAGGTTTGCAACTAGTGACAAATGTAAAAAAAAAAATAAAAAAAAAATAAAAAAAGGAGGCCAGGGCAGAGAGAAAACAGTAAATAATTCAGGTGAATAGGACTCTGCTCAAAGCCCATCTTGCTCTGAAACCTTGCCATAAGCCCATGTGTCTGTGTATCTCATGCTTTCCAGTGCATGCCTTATTAATGACGAGAGTAACCCGAGCTGTGCAACCCAGTAAGCCTTGGGAAAGAGTGCTACCAGTCAATACGCGTGGGTTGAGGCAAGCAGGCACTAATGTTGTGACGTCACCACAACCTGTCCAGTGTGTCAATACAACCAGCGTGTGCCGTAAATTGCCAGAGGGCTGAAACCCTTTGTAATAATGTCACCTTGGGGCGTCTAAATCCATCATCTATATTTCACTCACTGTTACGATCATTGAAAATAATATGGCCGCCCACCAAGAGTCAGCGTCTGTGCGAGGTTTCTGCCTGTTTAAGAGGAGGTTTTCCTCGCCACTGTCGCACCAAATGCTTGCTCTTGGGGGAAAATGTTGGGTCTTTGTGAATTATGGAGTGTGGTCTAGACCTACTCTATCTGTAAAGTGTCCTGAGATAACTCCTGTTATGATCTGACACTATACATCAAATTCATTGAAAATAGTTCAAATTTAAAGTCAATTCAAGATTTAGATTAGATGTACTGCTGAGGTGACATAACTTCTGGGACGGCCTTATAAATTGTTCCCATTTTAGGAGGGAATTACAGTATTTGAGTCCTTACAACTTAGAGCAGATTTTTACAAAGTGGAACAGGAGGGCAGGAAAGTGGTTAAAGACAGAATAACAGCAGTTTGAGTGCAGGTAGAAGGATCTGGGTCAGTGTTCTGGCTTTCCTTTTTAAAACCCTCACGTCAGCTGAGCGATGGATGTGAACATACTGTGTTGACAACAATATTTGGCGCCATGGGGAATGCAGAGAGATTGAGCCAGATGCTGGAGACTAAATGTAGCTGCAAGAATTTGCTGCTGAGTTGTTTTTTTTGTTTTTTTTACACAGCAGAATGAGGTTATCTGCAGGTAAGCCAAAATAAAATAATAATAAAAAAAACACTTATACAGTGAGTACTACAGGCAGATAAAAAAAACAGCAGCAGTATGTAGAACATGAGGTGCACCATGCATCACAGTTCTTTGATTTGTGATGCAAGTACAATAAAAAAATGTCTGCATGTAGACAAAAGTGAGCCGTATTTGTCAAAATATTTCTTTCTTTATGTAGTTTTTACAGATCAATTAAAATGTAGAATCCCCTTAGAGTCTTACACAACAGGTCAATTGAGTCCACAAAAAGGAACAATAGATAAAAGAGCTTTAAGGAAAACAATTACGGTAAAGACATGAGCAGGTCTTGAAAAGAGAATAGTGTTAAAACATGCATCTCATGACTCGCCTCCATTGCTGATTGCAGAGATTCCACGGTGGAAGTCTTCAAAGCTGATCACTCCCAGTCCACTGGGATCCAAAAACTTGGTCAGATCCTTCACCTGAAAGATAAAAGTAACACAACATTCTAAACTTGAATTCCATCATGGCAACAGAAGAAAGTCCCTCTACCATAACCATAATCATTTGTTCTGCCCCTGATACTTTAAGATGATGTCATAAATTATGTATGGGGACATTTGTTTCCGCACAAGGGGGGGGAATGATGTTTGCATTCTGACTTCAATGGAAAAGCACATGCAGAAGAACAAGCCAGTACTTGATCTGTACATCAAACTCTAAAAGAACTCTTTCTTAAGGTCATTTTACTAACATGATAGTTTTACTGCAGAACTACGTGAAGTCCAAAGATTTTGATTACAGCAGGAAAACAAATCACCCATAAAAACAGCTTCTGACCTCCCGCTGGAAAAAAATACGCTTTTGCAGACGTCAAGTGTTTCTGACTTTATTGGAATCAGAGCAAAAGTGAGTTTACCAGGATTTTAAAGTGTGCAAAGGGTACAGCCTTTACTCTCTTTGCATACAACAGGAAAGAAGAAATAACAATGTCACTATCTAGTTCACTGGCTCCCAAAGACCAAACCGGGGGATATGCGGCAGAATTATTGGTGGCGCCAAGGAATCAAAATCTATTTGCAGAAATAATAGACCGAGTCAAATGTCATCCATCACACAATTACACCAACCCATTATTACAGTATAATTTAAGGCGTGTAGCGCTGACAGAATTAGCCGGAGGAGCCTGGGAGTATGTCGGACAAGGTTTTCTGTGGTTTCACTTTATTCCTCGAGAAAGTAAGCACACAAAAGGTCACTTCCCAGGGACTTTCATTCTGTGTGGGGCCTCTCTCTTCTACACTTTTTTTTATATCAGTTACACATAAAAACAAGTTGATCTGCTTAGCAACGCTGAGTTCTGACTCAGGAGGCTGAGAAGGCTGAAACTCCTAATAAACTGAATCTGACAACCCCCGTGGCTTATGATCAGGGCTCTGTGAATTAAGCCCAGCTGTAAGGAGGGAGGGGGGGAAGAGAGAGAGAGAGAGAGAGAGAGAGAGAGAGAGAGAGAGAGAGAGAGAGAGAGAGAGAGAGAGAGAGAGAGAGAGAGAGAGAGAGAGAGAGAGAGAGAGAGAGAGAGGCGGAGCTAACTGAGTGGTGGTTCACACTGCAATGTTAACTTTAGCATGTGGATTCAAGGGCTCACCCAACTTCCATCTCGGCTGCGCAGAACCTTTATGTACAGTAGATTTGCGATACACTGTGGGCTAAAGAAGAGTTGGTGAAGAAACTGTGTCTTTAAAGGACTGAACTTGTGAGAAAAAAAGTGTGGCGGAGGTCAGTGGTGGGCGTTAGAATATAGCCTTTCCATTTCACAATGGAGCATCACAGTTCACAGAAATGTAGTTTGTTCCATGAAGAAGCTATTCAGAAACCCCTCTGCTGGGTGAGGTGAGAAAAAAAAAAACTAAGGTGTAATTGGGAAATGAGTGTCTATGGTCCTGATGACATTTTTTACATAACGAGTATAACAAGCAGTGAATAATTATTAGGCCTGGTTATTGCGTCTGCAGTAAGACTATACCAACTATACCAACAACAGTAAACAACAGTTTACTATACCAACATAGGACTGAACAGGCTGGATGAACCACTGTAAGAGCCAAGGCAACCAGAGCAGTGTAAACCTACTGTAACGTGGAAGCATCCACGGCCTACATGAGAGTTGTTAAGCATGCTCTGTACAGCAGTGCCAGGCCCCTCAGGTCTTATGAGCAGAGCATTTTGGCTATTCGTAGGTCTAACCTAAAAACTAGAGGTGAATGTGATTTCAGTCCAGTTGTGATTTGGCCCCCCCAAGACCCTGGAAAAGCCTCTCTACAGCTGTTAAACTGGCCCCATTTCTTCTTAATATTATTTTGCTGGAAACACTGTGCACTGGATTATTAATTGATGTTCTCATTCTTGTTTTGATTGTTACAGTGTACTCTATATTTGACCTGCATCTATTGCTGTCTTGCTATCAGTGTTGTAGTACTAGAGACCAGTCTCAAGACTGCTTTTTGAAGGTCTTGTCTCGGAATCAACCATTTTTTTTTCAGATAAAGAGGACCCGGGATTTTATTTCAACACCACAACTGCCTTTTGATTATTTTATCATGGCATTTCTAATGATACACATATTGCAATAAAAGAGGTGAATGAAGAAGAATCTTTAATTAGTTTTCTGTGGGAGTTTTTTTTTAATGGGAATGTGGATCTTTCAGATCAATTTGAGGATGGTTAGCATTTTCCACGTCTTATCGTGGCATGCAGTGTGGGACTTGCACTGGTCTGGTCTTGGTCTTATCTCAGTTTTCATACACTCTGGTCTTGGTGATGACTTGGTCTCGGTTCAGATGGTCTTGACTACAACACTGCTTGCTATGAGGGCTGCACAATTAATCGCAATTGTATCCAAATCGCAATATGAACTAGTGCAATATCCAAATCGCAGGGGGGCGCAATATTTGTTAATGGCAAAATATGTGTCAAACCATTCTGAATATTGTGGTGCTGCAGAGACGTCCCGGCCTACAAATCGTGTCCTACAGACTAAAGAAAAAAAATCTTTGTTTGGTACAGATCCTCGCAAAAATCACACTATAATCCTTTTAATTTCTTTCAATGTTAATAAGTTTCAATGAAGATGAGAATAATGATACAAAAACAATAAATCCCTCAAATATCGTGAATCATATCGCAATATCAGTCCAAATAATCGCAATTAGATATTTTCCTCATATCGTGCAGCCCTACTTGCTATTGCAATGTGCTATATAATTACAGAGTTTACTGGCATGAAGTTTAGGCATTCAAGATAAAAAAAAAAAAGACTTCTTAAAACAAATGTATAATGGTACTTGGATATAATATATTCATACACTTATTTCTTAGTTCCTTTGTCTTTTGTTGTTTTTAAAACATGTAACTCACAGTATTATCGTTGATAATGTATTATGTAATCATTTGCATTGTTGCACCTAACAAGCACAGCCCTGAGAGACAGTGGTAAGGCAGATAAAAACTAAACTCAAAAGGCAACTCTGTCTGCTTAGTGAAGCAGTGAAGGCTCTGTGGTTTTTCTGTTTCCTCTATTTGTGTCTAATCAGTGCCGGGGCACGCCTGACCGCCTCCACACAGACCACTGTTGTGCATAACCCCATGGAGAAGAATACCCTTTGGTGAGTCTTTCCTGGAGGGGATTTCACAATAGTAACTAAACAAAACTCTGATAACCATGATCATAAGGCTAGTGGGTTGGCAAAAGATGATGGAGAAGAAGAAGAAGAAGAAAAAAAAACAAAAAAAACTGAATGATCTTAGGATATAAACATTATCAAACAAAAAGTGAACTCAAGAGAGGGGACGTTTCAGGGCATGGGACATTCCATTGTGGATTAGAGGGGCAGTACATAAAAGCAGCGGGTGAGGGGAGTGAGGCTGGCCAAAGTGGGGTTGGGAATGTCGACTGACAGGAGAGACACGACCACAATGCAGTTCAGTATGGCTTTTGTGCAGAATTAGGGTTAAAACCAGTGAGTGAAACCAGTAAGTGGTGGTTAGAAAAAGCTTTTCAATAACCAAATTCCCAGATTTGGAACATGCCTGCAGGGCATTTCCCATTTGAGGACAATTCATTTATTTTTGGGTATTCATCTAAAAAAAGGTAGACTAGTACCTGCACACGGTAACAGTAGGTCAGCATTAACTGCTCATGTTCCTAACACAGTCAAGATATATCACTAAACTACAGTAAACCAGATAAAAAGCTGCAAATTAACCTTCTAGACGCCTGTCTGCGGTTGAACTGCGTTTAAACGTTGATATACAATAGACTATACATAAATTGAGCTTTAAGATTCTACATTACGTGATGCTCATATTCAAACCAGACACAAAGTCACATATCATATCCTGGAATAATTCTGGAGGAAACATTTGCATGCTTAGCATTCAAGCACTAGCCGAACACGCATGCAAATACCTCATGAATACCTTCCTGCTGTGTCTGACAGGTCGCTGGGGGGATATTTGCAAAGTGGTAAACAGTAATATACGTATGCAAGGCCTGCTGTTAACTAACTTTTATCTCCAGATGACTGGAACACATGGGCATATCAGGGCAACGCTTATTCAAATATGAAAAGCACACATGTATTGCAAACTGATATGAGAAGACTGGACCATTTGCTACCTCAGCATGAAACAAATCAGCACTCTGGCTTCAGCTGCATGTCAGCCTTGTTAGATCAGACATGACTTTCCCACTGGTCCTTGAGTTCGGCTAATGAATGCCAAATCCACTGAAAAGGTTACATACATTATATAACATTCCACAAATTCTGAAGATAAGGCCGTCTGCTGCAAGCTTACTTATTGTAAATGAAAAAAGGCAAACATGCCAAAGCCTCCGTCTCTCTTTGATCACCAAAGGACAGAAATCTGAGAGGAGGTTACTGTAAGGGCATAAATTAGCTCTTGCAAACCAGATATCCGATTGCGAAACACAAAGACACAGAAGTAATCCATCTGCACAATCTGGTCAGCAGTCCTAGGAAAACCTTTAAGAAACAAAGATCCAAAAGAAACTGCTGGAATAGTCGGGAGGTGCAGCAGGAGAACTCCACCAGAAGCCAAACAGTATGGAATAACAGTAAAATGGATCACGCCTATGAAATAAAATCAACTCCCACTGTCATTTAAATGTCTCACCTTTAGCGCTGCCTAGCAAAACAACAGGTTGAATCAATTTACATTAGACTAACATCACAAAAGCTCCACTTCTCTGTCCCTCAAAACAAGGTCATGGGCAGCTGGTGGATGGCACCCAAAACCACGGAGTCCCTCTGACTCAGGAAAATACATTTTAATCTTAATCCTTCACAATTCCCTGCCTGGGGAGCCACAGATACCTACGGCTAGACACGGGACAGTTCAGGGGCAAAAGAGGCGCTTTGAACTGGGAGAGAAGGGATTAAAAAGAATTAGTGAGCCAGCGTCACACTCTGTGTTTGGAGCACCGACAAGTACCCCATCCTCACCCAAAGGCCTTGTTCAAAGTTCATCGAAAAGAGTTTAAATGAAGCTGGTTAACATATTCTAAAATTAAATATGTTGCCTGAATCAGCCTCATATCTAAAATCAACATTTAAAAGTGGATTATAAATACTGGAAGTGACATTAGATCATTTGAATTGCTTCATGAGGAAATAAGAGACCAAAAAAATTATTTAAAGGTTATCTCATACATGCTCATCAGGGCAGACTTGGCAGTTATGTTAACTGGTTGGGTTACATCATCGTTTGCATCCACCCTTTTACTGTTATTTGCAAATGGTGGGATCACTTGCTGAAGCTCAGTCTGATTCTTGTAAACATTTAGACAGGCATACAGACATGCACGTCTGACAGGAAAAGAAACTGACGTCAAGTTGACTCCGGAGCGTGCGAGGCCTGTGTCAAACGTTTGTACTCTGAATTTAATCTTTCCGTTAAAGACAAGACCAACACCTGAGCCTACCATGCTCAAAAGGATAACACAGTTTAGTCACTGGCTTTACACAGGGAAAAAGCAACGACAAAACCAAATGCACTGATGAGAAGCAAATAGGCTCTCTTCCCTTTTACTGCTCATTATAGAGAAATGCTGATTCACTGACTATCAATTAGAATATACTCAATTCAAGTCACTATGTGCAGTGTAGGATTTAAACAATATATATTTCGGCTATATGGTTGGAAAAAAGCGGGGCATTTACAAACTTTTGTAACTTAGTAATTGGTTGCCATTTTTGAAATAAACCCAGATTAAAACACACACAGTAATCACCAGCTTGTGTCAACATGAGTAAATAAAAAGCATAGGCTACTATTGCTATTATCGGTGTACGTATATGCAACAGCACTGTTTGTGTGAATGTATGTTAGAGATGGAAATGGAAATTAAATGAATTGAATCAAAACAAAATTATGTTTTAATATAGAATTAGGATTTTGGCCTAAACTGGTAATAATTCTAATATTTTTTTCAAAGCCTGGGGAGGCAATTGTCCCCCTCAATCAGGTTCTTTTAGGGGAATTATGAGATTTCTTGGTGCACTTTTGCCCTTTCCCCCCCCCATTCATTTCTGACACCGATTATGTGACACCTTATAATTGAGGACTCATTTTTAGAAGTTGTTTCTTTGTCTCTTGACTTGCACGTGACTGCAAAACTATTTCCAAAAAGGGCCATAAGCAACAAATGGGTGTCATCGGTGGAGTGAGGCGCGTCATCAGCCATTCCTCAAGAGATTATCCCCAAACCACAGGATAATTATGCAAATGGCACGAAGAGTGTTTGTCATCTGACATATGGAGGAGTGCCGGGCCGGAGAGAATTCACTTCAGCCAATACGCTTGACAGACTTATCTGGATGATAACCCAAATCCTGGCTTTTGAACACTTACCAAAAATAGATGACAAACTAATCCTGGCGTGGTTTTAATAATATGCTGCGCTATTAGTAAATCTATTACACTGAATGTTAGGAGCTGCTTTGTAGGAAACACACCAGCACCGCACCTCTGCTTCATTGTATATATGTCAGGGCAACATAAGCCTAATGGAATTCATTCAAACTTTTTAAACTCACAATCAAGGTTCAGTTTCAGAAGAAAAAAAAACATACTGTATAAATTGTACCACATTTACTCACTACTAAAAATAGTGAGTTGCAAATAGATTTAGATCCTGAACAACCTGAAATACTGAAAGCAAAGTGACATCAGCCAGATGGATTTTAGTTGATTGAGTTAAGCAGGCTTTTTGCAGGAAGCTCGCTGCGATTTAGCAGAAAATCAATCGTAAATCATTTACGTATATGGAGCTTTATATGGTCTTACACAGAACTTCACTCAGCATGCAATACCCAGTAGCTGCAAGCTCCAAACTAGGACATCAACAGAAAAATGAGCCGTCTCACCTGATCGGCCCCATAGGCAGCAGCAAACTCCATAAACTCCTCAATACGAACAAAGCCATCTCCATCTTGGTCTAAAGCATCGAACACAGCTTTCAGAGGGGAGACATCTTCCTCCCTCGTATTCTCGGCTGAAACCATTGGCAGTGAGTCATCTGCCACCATGTTAGAGAGAGACAGTGTCTCCACAGTTTGCTCACTAGTCCATGCAGCCTCAGGAGAAGAAGTGTGCAAATCCTGAACTGAAAAATCAAAAGACGACGCTTCATGCTGGTTACTGTCTGTCAACCTCTCCTCTTCCCTCGGGTCAGTTGTCGGAGCGGGAACACTTCCATTCTGTACACCCTCCTGTGGTTTCAAGTCCCAAGTTTCCTTGTCATGGACCTGGTCAGCAGTCAAACACAGATCCAAAGCCATTGCCTCATTCCCCCGATTTGTGGCTTCAGAACAAATGCCGTCTTCCATTAAATCCTTAGACGCATTTTCCACAGAGCAACTCTCACTGGTGAAATCACCCGGGTTGAAGGCATCTTCACCCAGAGGCACCGTCAGTGATGAAGGTTCAGCTGACAAACCCAGAGCAAATGAGTCATTCTTGCCTTGGTCTGAAGTCACATTTCTATTTACACTAGCTCTTGCATGTTCCACCTCCGACTCCTCGGTTGATAAATCCAATGGTGGACCTGTGCAGATAACAGAGGGAGGACTGGCAGGACACAGGCTCAGACTGCTGTCACAATCAGGAACCTCTAAATCCAACAAAGACACAGATCCTTCAAAGCACTCCAGTGGTCTGCTGACGTGGTTATGCGGGAGGCAGTTCTCAGGTAAACTATGCAGGGTAGTGCTCCAGCTTACTGGCAGAACAGTCACTTGATCAGTTAATAAACCTTTGTCTATGGTTTCAGGTGACAAAGTCTCCCAGCTCTGCGAGGGAGGGAGACCTGCCTGCTCCTCTTGTGACAGGCCTACCAGCTCCTCACTGACACCCTGTGGGTTCAACTCACCTGAAGACTCGGGGGGGAGGCAAGAGCGTTCATTTGAGAGGAGATCCACCAGCAAAAATGGATCCCCCGTGTTGGTCTCGGAATTTCTCTCGGAAATCTTCGATGGAGAGACCGGTACACTGAGGCTTATTAGCTCAGCCTGACTACTGAGGGCATCTGGGGTCTCAGGAGAGGCCTCCTGCGTCAGCCTCAGTTCCTCATGGGCAGAGTTTTTCCCAATCACATCAGTGAGTTTGGGAGAAAATAGCCATGACAAAGCGCAGTCACTAAGTTCATCAGGTCCCTCAGTTTTTTCTGCGAAGGACAATTCCTCTATATGACTACTATGGAGAGAAGCTTGGGAAATATCCGACTGATCTCCCTCAAACAGAAAATCTCCACGAGGAAAAACAGAGATATTTATGAGGTTGTCCAACTTTACTGGCTTGTCCTGGTAAATGTTTTTTTCTACACTACGTTGGGATATTTGATCCTGGTCGCAGCTTCTGAAATCCAAACCTGTCTGGTCACCCTTGTTTTGACAGAGCACACCTCCATTGTCTGAATCCAGTGTGTGAAATCCGAGAGGAAATGGCTGTTCTGACTCCCACTGTGTGTGCCCCAAAGGGCCAGACAGAACGGTCGGTTCCATTTATATTGGCTGTTCCACTTTACACACTTCAGAAAGCTGGTGTATTATCTCACTGCTGTCGTCGAGATCAAGTTATTTAGCTTAAATGCCATGATTTTTTTTTTTTTTTTTTTAAATGGCATTACACATCTCCAACAATGACATCTTGAAATGAATGTGTGGGATTCTTACAAGCACTGTCTACGTCTGACATTTAAAAAATGCAGGCCGGTATTGTGATTTTATAAATAATAGTAGGCTATAACTTAGCTAGACTAGTAAGTGTAGTTTTAACAAGAAAGTTGGGTAGGTTAAGAAACAATGTCAGTCAGGCAACGGATTAACACATATTTGTTGTTTTAACTTCAGTGACGTTAGTTGCCATCCACACCTTGACAACACTGTTACCTAAATTCAAAAGGCATGGCTGTTCTCTCTCTCTAATGTGTTTTGACCTACTATGTGGCTTTCTGTCATGGCAGGTCCTCCCCTGGTTGTTGCCAAATGTTTGCGCTTCATCACATCCAACGTTAACATACTTCACTTCTGCCTGAAAGCTGGTAAATCACCGCAATAAAGTCTCAGAAATGAAGTGTCAAAAAAAAACGACTGACAGCATCTCTCCTGGTGAGCCAATTGGAAACGGGAGGAAAAAAAATGAACGCGTTGGTTAAGTCACCAGTGTTTGTCAACATTAGCTTTCTTAGCCGATTATCCAATCTTATACATCGCAAGCTTCTTTGCTGAGGAGCCAAAGTGCAGCGAGGAAACGGTGTGACCAGTGCTACTCAAACCTAACCCCCGAGCTGTGTTAAATCTTTCTAGGCGGTTTACTAAATATAACACCGACAGACTCAAACCTTCCAATGGATTTATGCTAGCAACTAACCTTAGCTCCTCCTTCGAGCATCCCACTTCTCTCGTGCCATTGGCCAGAGGAGCTGCTAACTGACTAGCTAACCAAATTAGCCTATTAGCTAGCTAACACGCCAAACAGTCCCGCTTCTACCTCTCCCAATTTAATTAAACCAAATGGTGGTGTCTGTGTTCCACGGTTTAAGAGGTAACTACGGAAAATGTCGCCTCTGCGATAGTCCAAGATTATGTCTTCATTTCGATGCCGTTTTCCAGCGGCAATCCACCTGTGTCAGTCACAAGACAGGCCGGACGAGTGACGACACGAAACCGTCCCTTCCTCCTTAAATTCTTCTGTTATCTTAGTCTCAAAAGACACATCAGTCACAGCGTCCCTCGTCGAAGCCAATAATGGAACAAAAGGGGTATAAAATAAGACCAAAAAGCTCCATCATTTGGCAGTCAGTCCACCGATGTTGATCAGAGTCAGACACTGAAAGCTCTCGCATCAGCATCAGCAGTGTCCCATCCTCCTCCTCCAGCCGCATACACACCACTGACGTTTCACGCAAGCGTACAAAATACCCCGCAGTATCTGGCTTCACAGCAGTTATCAATGGGACCTTTTGATTTGTGTTTGTGCACAAACCCCATGTGTAATATCTAACACATCGTCACACACATTCTAAGTAAGCAGAGGTTAAAGTGCAGGGTCAGCTAGAGAAGATTTCAGCTGACAGGGATTGGGGTGTCCACTTCAGCAGGGCAGATGTGTCTGTGAAATCATCAGGTCTACCAATTGAAGAACGGTTTCATTAACTACTCAACAGTTGACATAGAATCACAACAAGTGTACAGATATTTATTGTTTTCAGAAAATAGTCATTGTTAAATGGTTGCAATTGTAATGTTTTGGCGCCCCCATCTGACTTACGGAGGTATTTATTTTTCTTCCGATTTGCAGTCGCTGTATTTTGCTCATCTAATCCAATGGATCCCAAACTTTGTGTTTTATCACTTAGCACACATTATAATCTACATATGTAAGCAATATTTCACAATAAAGGAAGAAATCAAATTAGAAAAAATTAGTTTGTGTAATAATACCATTCGCAAAAATGCATGACTTGCAATGGTAAATGCAAACAGTCATAGTTAATGGAAATTATAAATGTTTTATTTATAAATGAGAGGTACTGAAAAAATCACATTAAATGGCATGTGATAAACATTACTATACATGAAATGCATGATGACAATACACCAGTTGGCCCCTAAATTACTCTTTTGTTTTCAGGATTTACTTGTCTCTTTTCTTTTCAGATGACCAATAACCTGAAAGAAAATAAGAGAGACAAATGGATTAATGTGGGTAAACGTATGTTCCTGTCATTAAAAACAATATTTTAACTTTACAACTAAATCAGAGATGACACAATGCACAGCACAATTCTCGGTCATAATGTCTGTCCACATGGACCTCAAGCTGCACCTCCTCCTACACACCTGGGTCAGGAGGAGGACAGAAGAGCCCTTGTTCAGAGTTTAGCGGATTTAGAGGAGGCTATACCCAACAGCATGGAGACGTCGTTGGCTGACGTCAGCCATGCTCCGCCGTCCGCCACCAGGATGGCTCCAGTCACAAAGGAGGAGGCCGGGCTGGCCAAGAAAAGAGTGCAGTGGGCCATCTCTGTTTTGTTGCCTGCTCGCTGTAAAGGAATGGAGTGGAATGCACCAGCAGCCTCCCCTCTGGGACCACCTGAGGCATTAAAAGAAAGAGAAAAAAAAACGTACATCTGTGGTTCCCAATGTTTTTTTGGCTGAACCCCCATAGCCCTGTCATATGAGCACCATCCGCCATGTTCCAAATATGTCCTTAGGATGGGTTATATCTGTATGTTATTTAATCCTAATTATAGAAAAGTGGTAATTGTTACAATTATTTTTTTCATACATTTGAATTGTCTATGTTTTCTCTGCTTTGGTCAAGTTTGCGCTGAGTGGCAGTTAACTAACATATCTTTAGATTACGACTTTACCCAGTCTGCGGAAGCCCTCTGTGCCAGAGACAGGACCTGGAGACACAGTATTGACTCTCACCCCACTGGGCCCCCACTCCACAGCCAGGTGCTTGGTCATGGCATCTGGGGGACAGGAGAGGCAACACTAAGTAATCTGATTCTAATTTTGATATCATTACATAACAGCAAAAAAAAAGCTCTTACCATTTGCAGCCTTAGCGGAGCCAGCATGCACCTGGAGGGCCTGCCCCCTGTATCCAAGTGTTGCAGAGATGTTGACTATGTTGCCACCGTGATCCTGCACACAAAAATGATGGGAGTCTTAAAATCAATTTGACGGGTTAACAATGAAATCTGCGCAGAGGCAGCAGTTTAAACCCCATTTAGAGACAAGGTATTTAGTCATCTCTGATCTTTACTGTCCTCTTTTGGTGACCAAAGTGAATTGCAGAGAGTGAATCTTATTTTAAAAATGATTGCTCAATAACCCAATTGTGTTCCTGTAGATATGGTATTATTGTTATTTCAGTGCTATGATAACTTACTTATAGCTCCTTAACTTGGAATTGAGACATATTGCGTCACGCAGACAGAGAATGTACTGTACCTGGAACCACTTCTCATACACCACCTTGCTGGTGTTGAATGTACCCATAGTGTCTATCTCCATTACTGTCTTGAAGGCATTGAAGGAGAGTGACGTAGCCGGGCAGAGGAAGTTTCCAGCAGCATCTGTCAACGACAGCAACCGTGACTTTAACCAAAGCCAATAAAGCTACGGATAAATGCATTATTTATGTGGTACATGTACAAAGGCGCAAAGTCAGAAAATAAAGATAGATACAGCATCAGAAAATGTGATGATTACACCAAAACCTTTCACACTGGACCTTTGTGTGAAGTACATTTGCATTTATTCACCCTACACAAACCTAACATGTATTTTGCACCTATGTTGGCAGCAGGATGCATTGTGTAATGACGAAGAGTGTGTGGGAATGTGTGCAGCACAGCTCCAATCACAAAATCAATAATCATTATTTAAGAAAACATAAATTTAATCTTGTTTCTAAGAGGTCCCATACTGTTAATGAGGATGTCTATGCGGCCCAACTCTTTCAGCGTCTCATCCACAGCAGCTGCGATGCTCTCAGGCTTCCTCACATCTAAACACAAAGGGAGACACCGTCGTCCTGACGCTGCAGACAGCTTTTTAGATGCCTAGTGAGACACACAAATCAAATTACATGAGGCCAATACATTACCATTTAATTATGGTGTAAGATATACGATTTAGGGTTGTGGAAATGATGTAAGAGGAATCACCTCTTTGAGCTTGTCCAAGTTCCTGCTCGCAATCACTGTGTCACAGCCATGCCTGAAAGAAAAGAAAGAAAATAACACAATAACAATACTAGGAGCACACGCTGTATTGTGGTGATCAGAACACGAATATGTAATGCTTGCATAAATAATGCTGAAAGAAAGACAGAATGATTTAACTTATGACGAAACAGGTAGGGACAGGAGACAGTGAATGCAACGGCAGAAATGTGATAGAAGGCCGCAGGCACACAAAATGAGAGAGCAGCAACAGATGCAGGTACAAGGTGTCCAAGGTGATTTTGATAAAAGATCAATTATTTCTGGCACATGAGTAAATTATTGAACTATTTCAACTTTGTCACACAAGTAAAATTATGAAAGTCTGATAACGCAACCAGACGGTTTAAAGTGCACCAATGTACTATCTCGCTCCCACATTTGACTGTTTTAGAGTAACGTTAATGACACAATGCTAACAGAGCATCAATAGTATGCATTTATTCTTATACTATCTATACATGCACCAATGTCTGTGAATAAAAGGAGTGAAATTTGACTAAATATAGTCTGATATTTTTGCAAGATCTGGGCATGTTATGGAGAAACAAGCAGGTAATCCTCTCACCTCATTAAGATTTCAGCTATCCTGAATCCAATTCCAGATCCGCCTCCTGTGATAAAAGCAACCTGATCTCTGAAAAATAAAGCGCAAACCCTCAAAGGTCACTTCACGAAGTTATTACAGTGACAAGCATGTCAACAACGTGTATTTACTGTGTGAATGCATTACAGCAATAAGATCACAACCAGGCATTGGGAAATACATTTTAAAAGCACACGTTTTGATGCCTACTTCAGTAAATCTGGACTGTAGATGTGTGTGTACGAAGTCAGGCAGTCATCTGTGCCAACATCTTCTGGCAGCAGCTCTCCTTTTCTTTGTGGCTCTGCCATACTGATAAATAATGCATGTTAATTAGATGCTAGCACACTGGCATTACCATGATCACAATGACTGGTCTATACATGCAGGTGTTGCACAAAATAACAGAAACACCTTAAACTAAAATAGCCCTAATAGCAGCAGTTGGTGTCGCTAATAACATATGTTTTTGTCAGGATGGTCAGAACTTCAACCAAATATCCTCTATACTAACTAAAGGTAGTTTGTATTGTCTTTCAGTCATTGTTTGTAAAACTCCTATTTTTTTTACTCTTTCATTCTGAAGTATTTCTGTGCATATGCTGTCATGATTTTCAATCCGTGACACATTACAGAATTTCAAAATAAATCACAGTTACAGTGGCAGCAACTGTCCAGACGTCATGTAGCTAGGCTAAAAGCAGCTCTAACTGATGTCGCAATTTTATGGGTGAGTTGTCAAGACAGTTATTTTACAGAGCTCATGATGGGAGAAAGTTATCAGATATTTGCCTCACAACACTGCACCTCAAGGCTTAACTGACACTCTTTACAGGCCTCAACACAGAGGTCTACCTGATTCTGTAAGGTGTTTCTGTTATCTTGTCTATCCCTGTACATATTCTAAGTATTCTGCTTTCTACAGACTGCCAGGACTGCGCAGTGAAGTTCAGTTGGCAAGTAACGTTACCTTCTGAGAAAAACAAGCTAGTTTTGTAGCGCTGAGAGAAGAACAGTCCAACTCCTTTTTGGTGAAGCACGACCTTCACACGAAGCACGTAACGTTAACTAACTCTGGCGAGCCACCTCTACACGTATTCCTCACCCATTAGGTGTTTCTTTTCAGTAGGAACTTTTGTACATTGGACTTTTTCGTCGTTCTTTGGCGATGCATTATGGGTAATGAAGTCCGGTCGGGGTGTGTTCAAGAGCACAAATATCTCACTGTCCAAACTTATTTCTCATTTGTTTAATTGAGAAAATAATTATAGGAAGAATTTTCAAATCAGGCAGGATTCAAATTCAGAAAAATACTGTGAGCACTAGATTTTAGAGGTCAGGATTGATTTGATTCATGCCAGGAAGGGAGACTATACACAGTATCATACCCTAGAGACTGTAAGGTCTTTGACTAACTGGAGAGCAAAGGAGAACCCAGTGATTCATCTACATCATCTAGGATGGCACCAGCAAGGGTCTCCACTGGTAAACCAACCCCGAAATAAACGATCCAGGGTTTAGAGTTTCAGGGCCGATGCAGATCAGTGTGCATTAGTGCAGAAAGTGGCCGTTATTGATCTGTACTCTGGGATTTACTGTGGAAAAAAAGCTCTATGCAATGGATCCCTCAATTACTTTTGGGATGGATATTCTTCTTCTGTGTGCTCAAAGGTCTGAGAGGATCAGAAATGTGAGTGAGTGCTCTTGTATCTTGATTTGTTTATCAAGAGGCAAGAGTAAACAAGAGCAAAAGCAGAAGTGCACTTAAAAGTGAACATTAGAATAAATTGTAATAGGATTTTATACCAGGTTTTAACAAAGTGGGTTAACTTCAAAATGACCTTGTGGTGTTCTGACCTTTTTTCTTTTCTTACTTTCTTACTATTAGCTTTCATTAATCTAGTATAATATAGTATGAAAATCATTCCAGTTTATTATGAAAATAGATTTGCATCGTCTGCCTTTATTAATTTCATTGTAATGTAGGGGCTGACTGTATTGCAGTCTAATGACATCTGTACTCAATTATCGTGCAATATTAACACAAATCAGATTGTTGTTTTTAAAGCAGATAATGTTTTCATAATGGATTAACAAAGTCAAGCAATTTTCAAGTGTCTGCAAACAGACTTTTTTTTTACCTGGTTTAAATATACTAAATCAAAAGCTTCCAAGATAAAGAAACACATTCACAAATCTAAAAACACAACTGCTGGGGTGGTAGTAGCTCAGTCAGTAGGGAGTTGGGTTGGGAACTGGAGGGTTACTGGTTCAAGTCTCCATATGGACCAAAGTATGGTGGTGGACTGGTAGCCAAGGTGCTCTTGAGCAAGGCACCAAACCCCCAACTGCTCGTGGTGCTTTCCCATGGACAGCTCCCTCACTCTGACATCTCTCCATTAGTGCATGTATAGGTACTGAGCATGTGTGTAATAACAGAGTGAAAACAGAGTAATTTCCCCTTTTGGGATTAATAAAGTATACATTATTATTAACTGCACACCTAGATAAATGGTCAGCAGTAATGTACACGTGATCTGTACATAAATATTTAAAAAAAAAGGGTAAACTACTATTCTGTATTTTGATGCTAGCAGCCAGATGGCGCTATCTGTCATTATTTTCTGCTTGAATCCACAATAATGAAACCCATTTCCAGTACTCTCAATGTGAACTTACAGTACAAATGGATCAGAATCCCAGCTTCTGTAATTACTGTACAGAGAGCGAGAGAAAACAGTCCATTGTCAAAGTCTGCTTGTTAAACATACTTTAAAGAAAATATCCTGATGCAGGAACATAAAAGGCATGTACAAAAGGCTGCCTTAATACAGACAACAAAACTCATAGACTCAGACAGTTAATTGTTCCAATGAGCCTGGCACAGCTCAAGCCATAAAGGTCCATTATCCCAGAGCAGGCCTACAGCCCCACAGCACTGACAGCTGGTCCTGGGCTCTGTCAGTGTCTCGGCACTGGGACTGTCTGTGCAGCTTTGCTCTGGACTTCTGTTGTTGTGTTTGACTTGCCGGATTGTCCTTCTTCCTCCAGACCCACCAGCCTGCTGCTGACCTCCCACAGCCTGCGAGCTGCCTCCTCATCCAGGGCCAGCGGCGCCGGTTCCTTTTCTGTCATCACATCATAGTACCTTCCCGTCACCCCCTCCATCTCCTCGGACACTGCCAGGTAGACGCTAGGCTGGGCCCCCAGCTCTGGGCTCTTTACCAACAGGGAGAAAAAGGGACCTGTAAGGGGGGAGGGGACACCACAGGTTTGCTGGTTTAATCTCAGCAGGCATACCATGTTTTAACTATCTTTCAGATCCTATCAGAATACTTTATTAAATGAATTGGCCGATGTCAAGTACTAACTGGATTCATGTTGTTGCACCAGTTACATTTGTTCATATCTGAATCTGGCACACGTTGCATAGTGGATTTTTATTATCTCCTTCATTGATCTCAATAACAAATGCAGTTCTCCCCACAGTGGAGGATTTGTATTACCTCTGAGTGCATGTAATTAAAATAAATACTCATTGCGGAACAAAATAAAAAAAAAAAAAAAAAACATTGGTAGCACTGGTGTACTTTGATTTCATAATTCACAGGTTTTCTTTGAACTGTAATATAATTTTTCTAAGGGTTGTTTGGGGTGATGATAAAGAACATCGTAGCTGTGGAGGGAAAACCTTGTAACAGTGACTTGGGAGATTTTTGTTTTACCTTTAGTTTAAGTATTACATGCTCTTGTACTGGTTGCAAAAAAAGCTAAAACCTTTGAATTTATGAAGCAAACCCGACTGCAGAATGTGAAACTTTGAGGTACTTGTACTTCACCGAAATGGTTTAATTTAATGCCACTTTATACTTAAACTACAGTTCAGAGAGAAATATTGTACTTTTTACTCCACTACATTGTTGACACATACACAACATTTGCTACATCAAATTTACACATTAAGATTTAACATACACAGCTGTATTGTTATAGACGAAACTACAGTAACAACATTATATGAAATAGTGAAAAACCTCAACCAACTACAACAGTAAAATGCTTCTTACTCATGCATCGTTAATATAAAATATATAATATTCACAGGGGTAATGTTTCTCCATTAAGTACTTATGTAAGCACCATTTTCAAAGTGGCTAATGTAGTATTTCCGCATCTTTATTTAGAACCACGGCAATCGTCGTACATGCAATAAAGGACTTAAATCATTTTATGAAAATAAAATGGATTATTAATGGCAATCTCTGTTTTCTGGTGGTTTGTGGCTCCAGTTAGAACCCTATATCCATAACAGTGGTAGTGCTACTTTTACTCAAGTAAAGGATGGCAATACTTCCTCCACCACTGCCTAAAAGCCAAGAAGATACACTTACGGTAAATCAAAAAGCATAGTCAGAAAGCTAAAGTGAATGTTCTTCAGTCGTAATTATGTTTGGTTCAGTTCTGTTTTCAGAGGTTAAAAGTTCATTTTGTGGCTAGGAAACTTTTCATAACAGAAATGCGGTCAATTTATGTTTATTTATACAGACCAAGTAGATAAGAATAGAAAATTCACTAAGCTAATTGTTCCATATGCATAAGGTAAGCTTTTTTTTGATTTCCATGAATTCAGAATGGAATAAGGAAGCAGGATACTCACTGAGCACAGAGCTGGAGAACTGTGATTGGTGCAGACCAGTGTGCCTCCCCAGCTCCGTGGCAACAACGCCTGGGTGCACAGCGTTCACCGTGATTCCTGTGCCTGTTACACACACGGCATTGTTTAAAAATACATATCCAATGGCCAATTACAAACAAGAACATAGGCCGTACTCCCTCCCACACATGCCCACATATGCAACAGCCAGTAGACTTGCCTTGTAATCGCTTGGCGAGCTCTCTGGTGAACAGAACATTGGCAAGCTTGCTCTGACAGTACGCCTGCTTGGTATCGAACTTCTTTTTCTCCCAGTTCAAGTCCTCAAAGTCAATCTTTCCAACGATGTGGGCGAGTGAGGCCAGGTTGATCACTCTGCTGGGGGCGGACTCTTTCAACTTATCCAGCAGGAGATTTGTCAACAAGAAGTGGCCTGGATGAAGACAGAAACTATCAGAAGCAGGTAGTGAATTCTTTAGAAATGTAAAGATAACTTCGTAAACAGACACCACTGTCGGTCTTAATTTAAGTACCTAGGTGGTTAACTCCAAACTGCATGTCGAAGCCATCTTCCGTCTTCCCTGCTGGACATCTCATGACCCCTGCGTTGTTTATGAGTACATCCACACGCTCCTCCTCTACAAGACAATAAATATGAGATTCAATACTGAGTATTTCTATAACTGAACACATAACTGGAGAAGTGAGTGAGAAGTAAGTGTTTCCTTACCTTGTTTGATTTTCTCTGCAAACTCTCGGATGGACTTCACGGAGGCCAGGTCGAGTTGACACGCGTAAACGTGAGGATTCAGGGTCTTCCCTCTTATTTCCTTTGCAGCTGTCTCGCACTTCTCCATGTCCCGACATCCCATAATGATCCGACCCCCTGACGATGCCGTAATGGGAAAAAGAGTGTGTCACTGAGAGCACAAAATAACAGCTGAAGATTTTATATATTGTGTCTTTTTGCACCAAATCAGAGTCATATTTTCTCCAAACCTCTCTTGGCCAGTTCCCGGGCAGTCTCTTTCCCAATGCCTGTGTTTGCTCCTGTTATAACCACAGTCTTCCCTTTGATGGTAGCCTTACTGGGGCAAGGACCTCCGGTTACATGGTTCCTATGAGATGAATTAAAGTTCAGCGCCATCTTATTTAAGCATGCCTTCTATTTCAGCATCGAAACGACTAGGCATCATGGATTTCTCTCAATCTAATGCAAAAACATTCCTCAGATCTCTCTTGCTTGGCTCCAAATGGACCTGAACTTTTTTTTTAATCTTGTCGACCTTGTGCCACAAACAATTGTAGGTTGTCATACCTTTATACCATGGTCTGGGTGAATAATCGATTCTGATTGGCTGCAGGGTGTCCATTAATTCCTGACCAAGGACACCTACTAAGTAGCCTGGTTGACACCAGACCCTTCTCAGTTGTAACTGAGAGTGACTTGCAGAGCAAATTTCAAATTTGCCAGACGTTCGTCAGGGTTTTCCCAGGCTACCTGCTAAGTAGTTCTAAATGAATGCGCTGGCTACATACAGTCAGGTCCATAAATATTGGGACATCGACACAATTCTAATCTTTTTGGCTCTATACACCACCACAGCAGGATAAATTCTGAAGTGTTTCAGGCAATATTATCTGCTCATATTCAGCCAAATGCTTCAGAACTCATTGGACGGCGCTTCACAGTGCAGATGTACAATGACCCGAAGCATACTGTGAAAGCAACCAAAGAGTTTTTTAAGGGAAAGAAGTGGAATGTTATGCAATGGCCAAGTCAATCACCCGACCTGAATCCGATTGAGCATGCATTTTACTTGCTGAAGACAAAACTGAAGGGAAAATGCCCCAAGAACAAGCAGGAACTGAAGACAGTTGCAGTAGAGGCCTGGCAGAGCATCACCAGGGATGAAACCCAGCGTCTGGTGATGTCTATGCGTTCCAGACTTCAGGCTATAATTGAGTGCAAAGGATTTGCAACCAAGTATTAAAAAGTGAAAGTTTGATTTATGATTGTTAATCTGTCCCATTACTTTTGGTCCCTTAAAAAGTGGGAGGCACATATACAAACTGTTGTAATTCCTACACCGTTCACCTGATTTGGATGTAAATACCCTCAAATTAAAGCTGAAAGTCTGCAGTTAAAGCAAATCCTGTTCATTTCATTTCAAATCCATTGTGGTGGTGTATAGAGCCAAAATGATTAGAATTGTGTTGATGTCCCAATATTTATGGACCTGACTGTAGTATCAGCCTGTATCTAAAATGAGTAACCACAGTAACAGGGATGTGCGTCGTCTATTAATTCATTATAATGGACACCTCATTGGGCATTATCCCTTATGTGTACATCATTTAACAGCCCTTAAACCTAAATTCATGATTGTTAGAGGGGCCCCAAAAAGAGTCCGGACTTACTGTGTGTAAACTGGTTTGTGTGCTAATTTAATAAACATGTTATTTATTTAATTAATTCATTTTACTTATTTAATATGAACTGATTAGTTAGGTCGTAACTAACGATTTGGTAACGATGTCACCAAACTCACACCCATGAAGTCTTGAGATCTAATCAGCAGCATAAGTGAAAACACCTGTGTGGTTGACTATGGTTGTTTTGGGGCTTTAGAGGCTTTATATAAAGACAGTCCCTGTGTCAAAGTCTTACGTTAGTTTTAAGACCTTCATTATTTCACTTTTGTGTTCATTTCTTGCATATATGTTGCATTTATTGTGTGTTT
Organism: Gymnocephalus cernua; assembly: GCA_023631565.1. NCBI lineage: Eukaryota > Metazoa > Chordata > Actinopteri > Perciformes > Percidae > Gymnocephalus > Gymnocephalus cernua. Next base: position 15,493,875 of record CM042443.1, read on the forward strand.
AATCAAATTACCACACAGCAAACTCTGGGACATCTAAGACTCCAGAATAGGAATACTGTACAAACTGCACAGACGGGGAGGAATTGGGGCCAAACAGCTGGTTTTACCCAACCTCAATCCAATACAGCCACACTGCTATAAATGCTGCCTTTATGAAACACATTCATCTAGGTATAATTGAGCCAAGGAGGCTGTACTTCGTGGGGTTGTTGTACTGGATTGTACATTAGTAGTTAAGTGCTGTCCCCTCACTATGGGAGTAAAAAAAAATACTACTTACTTAATAACTTGACATAATTGAACCAACACACCTAAACATCACATTTGAGCGTTCAACATAGTCCAAGATATAGTCTGAATTTAACGCTAACAGCGTAGCAGCAGCAAATGTGACACATGGTGTAAAACATAGTTGCTACCATGGTTGCTACAGTGACCTTATGTCATATTATTACTCACTTCAGTAAAACAGCAGCTCCAAACACTGTTCCAAAAACAGAAACTGGTAATATATATTTGCTCATGACTTCCGAATAATGATGACCGGAAAATATACCATCAAAAATGGTTTTCACAACAGTTTCTCCAGCTCATTTCACAACACTGCTGTCAGTACCACAAGGTTACGCGCGCATGTTTTTAGCGTCATCTACCAACCGCAAGCAGCAAAAACCCCAGTAGCATTGTGGGAAATGTAGTCCCAATTTAAATGTACACCAAAACAAGCAATAAACGACTTTTTGCAACATTGTTGCGTGGGAATTGTAAACAATAAAATGTTTTAAAAGAAGTAGGCTACTGTAAGAATGTGAGTGTTTTTTTTATATCTAGAACGGACTTTTTAAAAAACATTCTTACAATTATAATTTGGTCAGTTGCTTTTACTTCTGAGATATACTGTATATGTAGGCCTTTATATATATGTACACATGTATGTATGTAGGTATTGTAATATTGTAAGTAGCCTATTGTATGTAATATTTAAGGGCTCACATATTGGAATATTGACAATAAAAATGCCATGAGAACAAAATCATTCGGTTTGGTGGTGGTGGTGGTGGTGGGGGGGGGGGGGTTAGTGTTATAGGAGGATTTCGAGTCAGCAGAGAAAGAGAGGACTATGTATAGATTGAGGGGGAGAGGGTGATGTGACTATAAATTGCTTTTTCTGTTTTTGGACTGTGAAAAAATGATACGAACTGACTCTGCTGTTGTGATTGCAGTAGGAAAGTCATTCTATCTTTAAGGAGCCAGGTGAGACTGAAAAGAGTGAAAGTGCCAGGCGGTTGAGACAGACAGGCTGATGTGGAGGGTCACACCAATGCCTGGAGGTGTGAGGGCTCGGAGCTGTAGAACTTTGTACGCAGCAGCCAGTTTTTCAATTCAATACTTACCTATTTTTTTACCTCCACATGTTCTTTAAAGTGAAAAGAAAATGTCTCTTCTGCACAAAGCAGAGTGTTTGGAACAGGGTTAAGATGTTAATGTATTATTGACAGGCTTTTAGTAATACTGCTTGTCTACATATTCATACTCATGTAGGCACTCTTCCTTCTCCCTTTTGCTAATGATGAAATAATTTATGACAAACATAACTCAAATACTCTCAGACATATTAAGACAGGGTTTGTGGTGTGCCCTGGCATACTTTCATGGTTGTGAACTGTAAAAAAAAGTGCTGTGTCATAGTGGAGGGGACATTTATATATATATATATATATATATATATATATATATATATATATATATATATATATATATATATATATATATATATATATATTTAAGTATAATATATAAGTATATATTCTTCTTCCTGTTGGTTTTGTAGTTGTAGATAGTCCTAACCCTGTTCTAAAAACAGAGCAGGCTGAAATAAAGGTTGAATCTAACTGTGGTCTTCAAAGGGCATATAAATCTCCAACTTTAAGAGACCACTTTCAGCTTGAGGCCCTGTGTAAATGTCCCTCCACTATGACACAGCACTTTATAGGGCAGCTAGGGCACAAAGTTAACTCTGCATGAAGATACATTTGAGAACAGGGAAAAAACAAGGCCACCCCTTTGCAACAAGATGTGGAAAACTTGAGGTGACACATAAAAAGTAAAAACTAGGACATGAGTCTGGTGACTGAAAAGGGAGAGAGGAGAAGAGGGAGGAGCAGCCCTGCTCTATTTGTTCACAGCTCAGAGGTGTGTCCCCCCCGGTGTGCTTGACCATTGGTGCTCTCTGCTGTCCGCTCACGGTGCTCGACCTTCCCTGTGATTTACGACGCCTCTGTTCCCAAGATGACCCAGAGGAAGCTCATCGCCTCGCTGCCTGTTGGCCTAATAACGTAATAATAACTGTGTATGAGAAACCTGAATGTCTCAAAGAGATGCTGAAGAAGCAGCTATCCAATATCTACCCACATCCCCATCAAGGATAAAAAAAAAAAAAAAAACACATGGGTCAAATTATTTTGTTTCAGGAAACAGAAGTATCATATTACCCTGTAATTACATTTTTTTTTTTTTTTTTTTGAGGCCTCATTCTTCCTCTCTTCCTGATCCTGGACTGCATGAAACAGTTTATCTTCCCCTCTTACAGTCTCAGCCTGAGTCTGACCTGCATCTCTTCTGGGAGAACAGAGAAAGCAGAACAAGTGCAAGCAGGTAATACAACCAATACATTCTAGCAATAAAAAGAAGTTGCTTCTATAAATGTATTATGTGACTGGCATTTGGGTGTCTGAGGTGAGCTCGAGATGGGAGAAATAACACCAAAACGAGCATCTTCGTGAGCACCAGTCAAAAACCCATCTGATCAGTGGTCTTTGATGATGAGTCATTAAGGTTATCCCTGTTGTGTCGATGCTGTTTTCCCAGTCCAATCTGTTCTGCTTGGCACACATGTCTGGCAGGGAGCCTGTTGTTAAACATGTACAGTAAAGGGGAGCTGCCAGGGCACCGAATTCATTGAAAGTCTTGCCTCGTTCTTATAGGACACTTGGCAAAAGTCACCGCGTGAAGAACTTGAGGCCATAAGCTGTTGAATTATGCAAGAGTGGAGCAGCTTGTTCCTTCAAAGCATGAATCAAAAGTAGAAGCACACGGGCGCGTTGAGGGGTGGTTGGATGGGATGGGAGCGTACAGGCGCTAGGACCCGTTACACGTGAGCGTATTATTATTTTGCCAGAGGGTGGAGACGGTGAACAATGAGGGAGCTGACTGGTAGGAGCAGCAGAGGAGCAAGATCTGAGACCCCCTCCTCCTCAAACCCAGAGTCCCGCCTGACCGACGGTCAAAGCAGACTGACCGGCAGACAGTGAGAGCAAGACGCAGAGCTGAGTTTGGAGAGAGTGGGAGCATGAGGATCGGCCCATGCATGCTGCAGAGAGCAGAGGTTTGCTGAGCCCCCTGCGTGGATGTGAGTGAATGAGTTCGCCTCTGTGTGTGTGTGGTGCTGATCTGGGTCATGCGGACCTCTGGAGGAGCGACAGATAAACACGCACCCTCCTCCCGCTGCTTGGCAGGTTGACATGGTGGGCGCTCAGAGGAGGGTTCCCAGCCTGCGTCCTCATCTCAGCCTCCAGCATCAGATGATGATTTGATTTAATCCGCCTCCGAAGAAAGTCACAAACTGAAGAGCATCTCCAGAAAACAGGAACAGCAGAAATCTTCTTGGGTGGGCAGCAGCAGGCAAAGCACAACGACGAGATCTCATCCGAGCGTTGTCAGCTCTGAAACCGTAAGGTTCTGATGTTTTCAAGGGACCTGTTTGGTTTTCTTATCATTTAAAACTGATCGATAACTTCCTTCAGACGAGGAGATCCATCCATCGGTTCCCTGCAGAGCCCAGCGGATCAGAGCGCAGCAGCTCTGCTCGCCGAGCGAATGCAGGACCATGGAGGAGAGAGACAGGTCGCCAGCAGGTGAGTGAGTAGCCTAACACTTAGATGCACCCTGGGGTGCATGGAACAGGTTCAGTCTAAAAGATGCTTCAATCTGCAAAGAAAAAAACGCAGAGAGCCAGAAATAAGGATTGGGAAATGTGTATCATGCTTTTTTTTTTTTTTAAAGAGCTTGTATTTTAATTGTTTTCATAAGTATTTAGTATTTCTGATGATGTGAGTAAGTTTGTGTTGTCTGAACTTTGGCTCACTCTCATGGACAATATTCATATATGAATAATACATTTGCCTATATAATAAAGCATATATGTCAACATCATGCAGCTTTATTTACCATAGGCTATGATTAACTCTAATTGATGGTGGAGCTGCGACTTAATTTCTCTGTTCACCCCCAATCTCTCTGATTCCCACTCTGCGTTTGTGATTTGGTCTGTGCTGGATGGATGCAAGGGCATCCGAGGGGGGCCACTTTTAAACGCCCTTTTATACTTGGTCCAGGACAGACAGGTGATATCTCATCGTTATCCATCTATCTTATCTATCTCATGCCATCTAATGCATTTAAATGAGCAGCTGACTTAATAGAACAGACCCTGTAAAAGCAAAGCCTGGAGGTTGGTGGTATAATGGACTCTAAATGAAAGGCAACAGCAGCTGATACACACAGATTTGCTTTTGTCTGAAAGAAGCAGCAGTAATGACTAAGGCTTTTAAAGGAGTAGTTCATCCCAAAATTTAAAATAACATTCAGTGTCAAAGTTGCTCTACCTGGAGCAGGTATGTGTAGTATTGCCTCAAACACTGTTAACACCTTTAACAGACAGAAACAGTTTAAACATCAGCAATTATACTAAGCATTCAGTTCCACCTGGATTAATCATTGCAGTTAATATGCATGACAATGGTAGGGAATGCTGCTCTGCTGCTCATAAATAATCAAAAAACAAACACAACTTAAAGAGCAGACACATGCAGGTACAGTAAGCCTGGGATCTTAACTGAGTCTACTTAAGCCCACTTCCTTCAAATTCTCCACCATGAATTACATAAGCACAACCATCATGGGAGTCGATAGATACATCCCAAACATGGCCTGCAGACTAGGAAGGCATAATCAGGAAGGCAGGATCTGCCAACAAATAAAAGGACTGCAATCTTTATATGGAAACCGCAGATCCCAGACAATGACCCATCCAATAGCTTGCATATACACACCAGTTTAACCCACTGTTGCCCCCCCACATAACTCAAAGAAATGCACATACTGTATAATGCACAGTTTTACAATGAATACTGGCAAAATGGTGTTCCAGTAAAACAACATCCTACTGACATTGTAATCAGTTTAATAAAAGGAAATCAGACTCAGAACAGACGAAAAGGGATACAAACAGTCAATTAGGACATATAGAGGACATTTTGTTACTCTTTTGTTCTCTCTTACTGGGTGGAAATAAAGAAACAAGACATCACATACTGTCTACACATTACATCCTACCCTGCCATTATGTTAGTGAGACAACAGTGTAATGATGCCCCTGTCAATCAGCATTCATACTGTGTACATGAATGTGTACGTGTGTGTGTGTGTGTGTGTGTGTGTGTGTGCGTGTGTGTGTGTGTGTGGGTGGTACGAATATAAATTTTTTCAATGCAGAATTTTTATTAATTTATTTATATTTTCCATTTGGCCTATGCTAGTTATTAACAATCATTTTAGGGTTTGGCTAATCAGTGTTTGATGTATGTACAGTATGTTCTAGTTTTAAATGTTCTTGTATCTTACATTGTGTCCTATACTTGCTTTTGCAGCAATGACTAATGTCTATGCTATTAATGCATTGTTGAATTAGAATTTAATAGAGAGAGAGAGAGAGAGAGAGAGAGAGAGAGAGAGAGAGAGGTTAATTGCAGCCTCAGCAATCACCATTAGTTGATTTGTTTTGATTAGAGGCTATTGTACATGAGCAGGATTGCAAATGACCATATTCTGTTAGTTTGCCTAGAAGTGGAGGGCGAAATGGTCTGAAAAAAGAGGAGCAGTGTCCTCCTTAGCGATGCTCTCACATCATTTAGCCACACCCCCTTTTAGACCCCATTTCCTGAGGTCATAATAGAGTCACATTTCCCCATGTATTTGACATCAAAGGGACGCACGCAGTCTACAGCATGTGGTACGAAGGGAGGGCAGCTTCATTTCAAACTCACTGGATTTCCCCAATCCTGCTATCCCCCCCGCCTCTCTTGTCACATTGGAATTTGAGGCTACTGGACTGTGAGAGAGTGGGGGTTAGGTACAGTGAGTTCCCTGGGTATCTTATTGCAGAGATATTTAACTGTGGAATTATTTTTTGTGCAGGTCATGACTACAATGAGTGAGATGATGATATTGCTTATGATGGCATTTCAATTCAGGTTACAGTTTCTAATCCCAAAATCTTAATCCCAAACTATAATATGTATTTAATCTGCAGTGGGATGATTTTGTTGTTGGTTTGTCACTGTGCCCATTTTATTTTTATTTGGTGGTCGTTTGTGGTCACCACCCATTACTAGAGTCAAGTGTCCTTCACCTTCCATAGGTAGTTTCCACTCTTAGTCATTGTTTGTATCCCTTGGGTTATCCCTTCCCAGTTTTAGGTCATCCCAGCAAGAGGCCAGTGGCCGCCAGCATTTCCGCCAGCAGGCATTAGCTCCATGGGATGTGTGGCATACAGTAATGAGAAAGATAGAGAGAGCGATGATGGGAAGGAGAGTAGAGGTGAGACAAGTCAGGGACGGGTTGCATTCAGCCCCAGCAGGGATCCTCCACAAGGACAGCCAGGCAAATCTGAGAGGGGGTGATTTGTCAAAGTGAGTGCCCGTGGCTCAGGCCACTGGCTGACCTATCACAGCACAGCGGGAGGTTTCTTCAGCCATGTGTTGACAGAAGCACGAAACTCTGATGTTCTGTATAAGGAAGGTGATTCCGTTTTATTATGCCTGAGTAAGTAACAGAGTGTCCTGACTGCAACTGGCTATCACGAGGAAGTCATTTGTTTTGTTTTTGACTAAATGACAGATTGTTTCGGATCACAGTCATTTGTGGGAAGAGGGACAGACAGATAAATACATCTATACGTGTGTCTATGCGTGCAGTTGTTTTCTCTCATTTAGTGAGAGAAACCACATCAGTCACATCGCATTTCACGTTTTCACTTTGACCCAGAGGCAAGGCATGTTGGGCATTTTGACAGTAAATTGGACACAGGAGATCAGTCTTCACCCATAATGACTCTTCTGCCGAGAGCAAAGCAACTAGTCCATTAGTAATGGAGAGAGGTAGCGACGTGCGGCAGGCTCTGCAATCTATTTATTTCTTTTATTAGTCCCTCGTTTACATTTTCTGGAACAGACAAGAGAGAAAGAGTAGAGGAGGTAGGAAGGCTGGACTAGAATGGACACACTCTGTGTGTAAAACTGATGACATGTTTTGTGTACATAAATACATATGTTAAAGATGAAGATCAATGACATTTTCATCTTTTTTCATGAGTACAATTTATCTCCTAAATGTGAGTCTGTATTCATGTTTAACCTAACCCCTGTGAAGTATTGTTGTGCTAATCAATGTAATGTCACAGTTCATTGCAACTGTATCACTTGCATAGTTTACACTGGAATAACTCAATGAATACACAATTATTGTCTCCGATGAGAGTCGTGTGCAATACCACAGATATTTTGCCATCTACAGGCTGTTTCCTGTTAATGAATTGTTAACGTTACTACAGTTAGTCTTTGGAGAACAAATAGCCCTGTTTTTGAAGACAACCTTGTACGTTCTTAAATATGCAAACAAGTTAAGAGTCTATACAGCGGTACTTTGAGCTAAATGCTAATCTCAGCATGCTAATATGCTCATAATACAATGCTAACATGCTGGTTTATCAGGAATGATGTTTACCATGTTCACCATCTTAATTTTGTATGTTAGCATGCTAGCACTACTAGGTACAGTACTAAGTACAGTAAAGCAGAAGCAGATGAGAATGAAGATAGTTTTAGTTAGAACCAAAGTAAAGAAGAAATTCAAATTTTGGTGCTAGCTGAGGGTTAAAGAAACCAAATTATGCTCATTTTCAGGGTCATACTTGTATTTTAGGTTTTGTTTTTGCGCCTGTCTCTTTAAGCCCCCCTCCCAAAAAAGCCCAGTGTGCTCTGATTGTTTCCTTGTCTGCACTGTCATTGCACCTGGGAAATGACCATAGCGGCACTGTAGCGGCATTTCTATCTATATATAGTATTGTTTGACATCACAACCATACAGGAACAGTTTCTGAATACAGGCTGTGTGCATTTCTCAGTAGATTGAGCGTTTTGATACTTCCACAGTATTTATAAAGCACCTTGATCTGCTTCTTAATAAAAAAAAATACATGGAAATCTGACTTTTTACAATATAGGACCTTTAGGATCACCACAGTTATTACAGTTCATAGTGAAAACATGTGTACCATACAGTATTTCATGGTAATCCATCCAATAGTTGTTGGGGCATTTGCACTCAGAACCACAAATGTGAACTTGTTGGTGCTGGAGGAAAAGTCAGGGGATGACCAAAGTCAATAGGATTCATCCTCTGGAGATCATGCATTTCTGCACACAATTTCCAATGGTTTCCAATAGCCCAATATTTTCATCCAATAGTTATTGAGATATTTTAGCTTGGACCAAAGTGGTGGACAGATCTACCAAGCGGCATAGCAAAATTGCCATCCCTAGAGTCATGCTAGCGAGCACGGGAAAAAATAAAGCTTTTCTCTCAGAACAGTTGAAACCTGTGCCACCTGAAGTCAACAGTAAGACACACAAAAAACCAACACACATTAAAATGTACCGCAAGCCAAATCTTCATCTGCATGTGGAGCGTGTTGCTGTTACCTTGTCTATAGCCGCCTGAGAGTACAGGAGAGGAGCAGAGGGCAGCATGGGAGATCAGTGGGGCATGTGTGGCTGTGGTCGAGCACGAATGCTGAGTTGTGCGGAGGCTCAGCTGCTCCCTCTCAGAGGTATAGGAACACAAAGGGCTTTTGATAGAGTGTCACTGACTGCTATACCAGACCTCCCTCACATACACTCACAAACACATCATCTCCCAGAGACCACATAACTTCATCCCCCACACCTCCGGGACACTACACTGCAGTTTCTGGTTCATATTTACAGAGTCATTGCAGCTACGGAGAGCACCGTCTCCCAACCACTCATCACATTTCAGGACTCCTAATCCAGTTCTGCAAAGGAAATGAGTGCAAAGCATCCTGCGCTGTTGGTTGGGCAGGGGGGGGGGGGGGGGGGGTGCTTTTGTCTTTATTGGAGCTGAGTAATGTGATTAAAATCCATGCGTGACTGCTGCACATTCTGCCCGTAGAGCTGACTGGAAGAAGTGGCAATAAACAAGCGCTCCCTTCGTTCTTGCTGATAGAGGCTATGGGGCCATGCAGGGTGGGCGGTCAGAGGAAATGTTCTTCCAGTCTGTCTGTCTGTCCTGTTTAAATGTTTAATAATTCCCAAACCTGGGCCACAAAATGATCTGGATTATGAACTTTTGTGTTGACTCGCTGAAGGCTATACAGTGGGCACGCTCAGAATGAGTAGGCTACAATATTCATAGTCTCTTATATAAGCATCTTAGTTCTTATGATAAAATCAAGAAGCAAGTGTTATCTACAGAGAAACATACAGGCACACAGGGCACTTTCTATTTGCAGTGTTGTTGTTTTTTCTCTTCGACAAAAGAGTGATGAGCCAAGAACACAAGGCTGCAAAATGGTCGCATCCTATTTTAGTTTCCGCTGGCTATATTTAGCGCTCTCTTCCCACAAGATAACTGAGGAACCTCGACACCTTCAGAACAAAACCTCCTGTGCTATGTTTTCACCAACTGTACATTAACTACTGTGAATTAATTCAGCTTTTTTTCATCACCTGGCAGTCAACTCAGACACATTTGTGAGGCTCTCGTTTAAACCAGTGGTGCTGAGAAAAAGGCTGCAGGGAGACGAGAACAAAGAGTGAAGCAGTTGCCTTTGAATGATGGATGAAAAAAGACCATCAGCAAAATTGTTCTTGCTGATCTGATGCCTTAGTGCCTTAGTGTGCATATGTGTGCTGTGCATGATTGGATGATTACATTAGTGTTATCCTCTTCATTTCCTCAAAAGGTCTATTCATTTGTTAAATACTTTTATCGTTTGCTCAATCACTGTAACAGAAGCTCACCTGCACAGTCACTCATTCCTGATTTTTAATTTGTTGACTCCATCTGAGTTTGAAATTAAAGCAGCTGTATTTTCCTTTCTAGGATCAGTTTGACCTATTTCAAACTTGGCACTTCTGAAAATCAACAATAACTTACAATAACAGCTTCAGCAATTTACATACCTTATCACTGTGCACACCAAACATATTTTCCAGGCAGAAATAAGCAACCTCTTTTCTCTCAGCACCCCTAATTGTTTCTACTCTTAAAAAATATATATGAATAGATCTGAGTGGTCACAGATCATCTGTGGCATGCCTTACCGGGTTTTTATATACTGTATATACTTGGAGCTGTCAGCTTTCTCCATTTGTTCCATTTTTTAGACCTTCTAACTGGCCATATTGATTTTCCCATAGATGTCTGCCAGTAAATGCTGTCTGAGACCAGCCGTATCTAAAATCTGGCCAGAGTGATCTAGAGGGACAGCAGGAAGTCCAATACATTAACTGAAAGCACTTTTCCTGTTGATGCCTTTCTTGAATTGATTGTATGGAAATGAAGGTCTGTTAAAGCCTTCCTGATGTAACCACCCATTGGGACACAGTGTTCAGACGACAATATATGGATGTGCGCCAACAGATATAGATATACTGAAGAGTTTTCTGTCATAAACACATTCTTATATTGCCTGCCCCTAAGCAGTGTTTTTCTTCTCTTCATTTAGTCTGCCCCACAGCGTCAAGGCGAGTCTGTCTCTTTCTCCATCTGGGCCGGGACGGGTGGGCAGTGGCGGGGGCTCCCCTACATCCAAGATGGGCTACTGTGGAGGGGTGCCTGTGGAGGACATGCAGGCCCTGGCCATCACTTCTCTGTCGGCAGCAGATGTAGCCAAACAATATGAGCACATCCGCGAGCTGGGGAAGGGCACGTACGGCAAGGTGGACCTAGTGGCACACCGGACGCAGGGTGAGTTATCCTTTATCTATAAAGCATAAAAGCATAAATCAGATAGTTCAGATCGCCACATTGTGCCAGCATCTCTAATTTCAGCAGTTAAAAGGGTTTGTTAAGGATTCGTTTTAGGTCTACTGTTTAATTCTTGGTTGTAAGAAAATCAAGGTTGACTGACTCAGCCTGAAAGCAGTATAATTGTAAAGTAGTGCAGAATGAGGCTGAGAAGGCAGCAGAAATTTTAAGTGCTGTGTGCGTGCTAAAAATCCTCTGTATATCTGCAGCTGTGATCATGAACAGCTGGTTGTATGGGTGTAATGGAGGTGATATTCATTCACTGTACATGTTTATACAAATGAATGTAGCAGCTGTTACAAAGACAGGGTTGGGTAGTTGGAAATCTATCCACTCCCTTAGAGTGTCAGGTAACACTTCCAAATTCACGTTGGGTGCTTTGGATAACACCTGAAGTGTTTTGGATAGTAAAATCTTGGCAGTACTTATTTGATACACCAGACCTTACTTGTGTCTGTCTACAGTGTTTATATTTGATTTTTCTGTTTTGTTAGGCACCAAAATGGCGCTGAAGTTTGTTACCAAGAACAAGACGAAGCTGAAGAGTTTCCTACGGGAGTACAGTCTAACAGGCTCACTTAGCTGCAGCCCCTTCATTATCAAAGTCCTGGACGTGCTCTTTGAGACGGAGGACAGCTATGTGTTTGGACAAGAATATGCCCCCGCTGGGGACCTTTTCGACATCATCCCCCCACAGGTAAAGCAACCATGCGTCCTTCCACCAATCACAGTCCTCACTCAGCCAGAGCTGCTCCAATCAGCCGCCATGTTCAGACACAGCGGTTTTAACAAGCTCTCCTGGGATTGGAGCCTTGTCTTCGTCCTGGTTTTCTCTCCCTCTCACTTCGCTCTAGAGCTATTTCAGTTGATGTGCTGTGAGTGGTTGACTTCAAGGTTCTTCTAAAGACTCATTAAAAAATGTTTGCAACTCAAAACTGAGATTTTTTATTTTTTGTTTTAGTTTTCCTTTTTGGAGCGTATCACTTTTCACCCTGTACTTCTACCACTCAATATAACCATCGCCTACTTTTTTTTGACTGTACTGTAACCTACTCACCACAAAGCTCTTTTCTGGTATCACTTCCCATAGTCTCACCTCCTACACAATGTACTGTATCTATTAAGACTGTATTAATTCAAATCTTCTCTGTTTTTCTGCCTTCCTTTCTCCAACACTTTCTCCTTCCCTCCACTCTCTCTTCTTCAGGTGGGTCTGCCAGAGGAAATGGTCAAACGCTGCATGCAACAACTGGGCTTGGCCCTGGACTTTATGCACAGTAAAAACCTGGTGCATCGGGATGTCAAACCTGAGAACGTGCTCCTATTTGACCGTGAGTGCCGCCGCATCAAACTGGCTGACTTTGGTATGACCCGACGCGTGGGAAGCCGTGTGAAACGGGTGAGTGGCACCATCCCCTATACAGCGCCAGAGGTGTGCCGCGCTAGCCGTGCTGAGGGTTTCCTTGTGACCACCAGTCTGGATGTGTGGGCGTTCGGGGTTCTGGTCTTCTGTATGCTGACAGGCAATTTCCCTTGGGAGGCAGCGCTGCCGGCCGATGCCTTCTATGAGGAGTTTCGGCGCTGGCAGAAAGCAGGTTGTCCTGTGGGGACGTACCCGTCTCAGTGGCGCCGCTTCACTGATGATGCCTTGCGCATGTTTCAGCGGCTGCTCGCTGCTGAGCCGGAAAAACGCTGTGCAGTCAAGGACGTCTTCTGCTTTGTCAAGTATGATCTGGTCAGCGAGCTCAGGCGCAGAGCATCTTGCCGAGCCAAGAGAGGTGAGAGGTCAAGTTCGGGAGTGTGCACTGGCAGTTGCACTTCCTCGTCGTCCGCCACTTCATCACGTTCCTCCCACAGACACCCCGAGCCCTCGACCCCTCCAGGAACCTCCTGCCTGCGCCCGGCACCACTTAAACGCAGTGTCCTGTCCGACCCGCTATCTCCCAGAGAGGAGTCTGGACAGCACCAGTCTCCAGGCCGAGACAAGAACAAAAGCCAGATGATGATGGCAACTGCCATCGAAATCTGTGTGTGACCACGTGAATGTTAGCAGCGGAGACTAAATGGCTTTTCACAGTAATAACAAGCTGTGAAGAGGTGTTAATGACTACCACAGAGACTCCGGTGGAAAAAGAGAGTTACTTTAACCATGAAAGAGAAGCTGGAGCTGCTCCCCCCCCCGCGACCCGACACCGGATAAGCGGACGAAGATGGATGGATGGAGAGAAGCTCAGGATCGCATCCCCAGCTGTGCAAATGGACAATATCAATCAGCGGTACACACGTGGACAGCTTATCACTGGCACATGCCGTTTAGGTTTTGATTCGTGAGACTATTTCCCAAGCTGAGAAGCCGTTTAAGAGTCCGCTGTTGTTGCTCCTCTCAGCAGCTCATTCTGCCATCCAGACATGTGTGTTTTCTGCCCATACACTGTGGTGGTGCTAATGATTCTATAATTACATACTCCATAAGAAAAACGGCTTTTCTCTCTCATCACTCCATGTCTCTTTACTTGTGTTTATGTTACGTCTCTTTGCTAGTGTTTATTTATCTGAAAGTATAAGCTCCGGGGAGGCCAACACTTTATCTGACCTGGCGATGCCGTTCAGTCGGAGGCCGGTGTTCTGAGGGCTAGCCACGCAACGTCCGACTGCCATTTCTCAGACTTCCTGCCAACTTCCAGTGCATAAAATTAGTCTTTTTTTCAAGAGAATGTGTTATAAAGAGAAAAAAGAAGAAGAAAAAAAGGAAACATTTATGTAGCAGTTTGTATGATCATGTCGGTGTCTAGACTTAGAGACAGATTCTCAGAGATAAGCATCTCCTCAGGACACTTCAGTGGGTCACTTCCTGTTTTATTATTAATGAAAATCCATTGACTGGCTGAAACACACATCTGCCACTTCTGAATTGCTGTCAATGAGATTAATTTCCAATGCGACAAAGTAGAATACAGGGATTGTGCATTTGCTGAGGTAAAAGGGTGGTGAACAAAGAAGAGGAGAAGAAGTGTCTTTTTATTGTTTCTTTTCTACCTGCTGTGTGTGTTTGGATGTGTGTGTTTCAAATGCTAAAGCACAAGATATTTTGTAAAGGAGGAGAACTCTTAGTTAACTAAACCTGTAGTAAACTACACCTCTATATTGTAAATAATTTGATATTTCTAGGAGTGCACCGTATTATCAGGTAGTTCAACTATGTAGCGGTACTCATTTTCTATGACAGGGATAGGGGTTTTAGGGTTTTACAGTCACTGTCGGGGCAACGCAATGTATGTAGCAACAAAGTATGACAAAATGTACAGTATATCACAAGAAATTAAATATATAGAAATATGATCAAGAGCCTGTCACAACATAGAACATGGTAGCAACAGCTGTTTTTTTTTCTTTCATTGTATTTGGGTTTTCTGAACTGAACCAGTTTTCAGTTTTCTGATCCAGGTATGACACACAAATTGGTGAATAGACGCCACTCATTTGTGCATTTTCCAGTCACCATAACCTTATCATGAGCAACATCCATTTCCTGTCTAAAATCATTGCGCTTCCTGGCTTCATTTAATCTGCTAAAACTACAGAGGGGCTGCTTTGCAGGTCGACACCTTCACAAAAGAATATGTTGTCGCACCCCTTGTGCTCACTTTTAATTTAATCCTCCTGACTCTCTTTGGGAATTCATCCAAATGTATCCGTTGAATAGCAGATCCCAGGTGTGTATTATCTGGAGGGATGACCTCTGTGTCCAGCTATTGATGTTCTGCGAGCTGAAGATCGACCCTGGTCCCTGACCAGTGCACCGCTACGGATTCAGCCTCCAAAGAGATTCTGCTAATTAAAAAAGCGTCTAACAAGCAGAGTATGTTTAATGTGAATGCTTCAATGTGTCATTACCATTATTTTTCTTGCTTGAATTGCACTACTGTTATGTCACCCAGGTGTGTCGTGTCTATGACAGTGTGTGTGCGTGTGTGTGTGTGTGTGTGTGTGTGTGTGTGTGTGTCCCTTTTGTCTTCACGTTCCTTTTTCCCCCCACTCCTCCCATGACAGCCCATCAGCTCTGTCGCTATAGTGACAGTGCTGATGCTCCTCCGGTTCGCCTTCAGTCCTCTACTTGAAAATCAAGTCTGATTACGCCCAAATGAAACAACTGGTCACCAAACTCCTTCATACTGGGTGACACATTTCTGCAGATAAACATTTTCCTGTATTTTATGAGTCAATTCACTGACCAAAGTCTTTATCCAGTCTCTTCATCCATAATCAGAGCTGATGGGAGTCCCCATCATTTTTCTTGTTTCCTCTCATCCTTACTCTTGATTCTGCAAAGGTGATCTGATTGAGGCTGAAGACTTGTCAAAGGGATTAATTGTATGCTGAGATGCTGGCTGCCTCAGAGGATCTGTCAAAAGGTAATATGTCAGTAGATTGTGGTGGAATGTGAATTAGCCCTGCCCTACGTTTTGCTATTCTGTTTACGTAGGATTCACCCTGAAATAGGATTAGATGGATGGTGTGCAAAAGGTAATATAAAATAATGCAACTCAACGTAACAAAACTCAGTGTACCAAAACTCAACCTATCGTAATGCAAAATAATGTCACTCAACCTAACATGGTATAACATACTGCAAAATGTTAAATAACCTAAAATCATGTTAACGTAACATAACATGCGGCATCATAACATGATTTATCATAACATGCCGCAACATAACATGACGTATCATAACATGACGTATCATAACATGACGTATCACAACATGACTTATCACAACATGACGTATCACAACAGGACGTATCACAACATGACGTATCACAACATGACTTATCACAACATGACTGATCACAACATGACGTATCACAACATGACTTATCACAACATGACGTATCACAACATGACGTATCACAACATGACGTATCACAACATGACTTATCACAACATGACTTATCACAACATGACGTATCACAACATGACTTATCACAACATGACGTATCACAACATGACTTATCACAACATGACTTATCACAACATGACTTATCACAACATGACGTATCACAACATGACTTATCACAACATGACGTATCCCAACATGACGTATCACAACATGACGTATCACAACATGACTTATCACAACATGACGTATCACAACATGACGTATCACAACATGACGTATCACAACATGACGTATCACAACATGACTTATCACAACATGACGTATCACAACATGACTTATCACAACATGACGTATCACAACATGACGTATCACAACATGACGTTTTACAGCATGGTGTATCATAGCATGTCATATCATGGTGCATCATAACATGCAGAAATATAACATGAGGTATTGTACCATGATGTTACACAACATAACATAACTTGTATGTATGTATGTATACATGTACAAGTGTCACAGTGTTCTGATGTGAGCAGCTGTGGCTTTTTTAAACATCCTAGCCATTAGCATCATTAGACCACTATCAGTTGTTGCAATGTGCAATGCTGTTTCTCATGGACTGTTATGACAGGAATTGTAAAGTTTAATAATGAGGTGTCAAATTATATCAAGTTTTACTGAAGCTCTAGAGAGTAGCCTCCTGTTTACTCAGTTTCTCCTGATCCAATGATCAAACTGTTTTCTGCCAGCCAGTGTTGTTGTAGAAACTAATGTAAATACTGTATGTACTGTGTCTATAACAAAACAAAACAAAAATAATAAACAAAATGTTCATATATGTTGAAATAAATTTATGCACCACATCTTATGGCTCCAGGGTATTTTTGTGGGTAGTTAGAAATACTGTGGTGGTATTTTTTTTTGTCTGCCAGTGTAGACAAAGCTAATTCAGCCCAGCTATGGTCCCCAGACTGCACATTAGATGAAGGTCAGGTTGAATCACATGTGATTTCCCGAGGCTTTGGTCTCGTTCACCAGCAAGCCCCCAGACTATTTTAATATGCAGACTTTCTTCTGAGAGCCCAATTACCACATCTGTAGATAGGAGTAATCTGCTGCCCTCAAAGAGCAAATGAGTTCAAGGGCAGTTAGAATATGGCACTGAAGACGAAAACAGTTATCAGCCCACCGCCGCATCATACTCAGCTGTTGTGTCAGAATGGAGGAGTTTAGCTCAAGTTGTTATCAGACTGATTTGAGACAGTGGTGGTAAGCTGTGGTGTATCTGCCACTGTGAAAAGCTAATCAGTTAGGACAATGCAAGAGAAAGGAAAGGTCAACCATGACACGCATGGCTTGTGTAGTGAGTGGAAGCTTGTCCTATGTGATAGCCTGTTCTCTGCCTTTAAGAGTCCTAATTATGTTAGCTCCAACACTCAGCTGAGAAGATGGAAATGTGAATCTGACTGAGCCAAAAAGTAAATAGATTTATTGGAGACTACACTTGTATTTAAAGGGTTAAGACATCCAAATCACAAAAACACATTTCCAACATACATCCTATACAGTATCTGCTATTTTCTAGTTAAAGGTCCCATATTATAACAACAGTGCAGACTCAGAGAGCGCAAATGTGGAAGACCCGGAAATGCTAACCAATCAGAGCAGACTGGGCTTTTTCAGGATGGGTGATTAAAGAGACAGGGTTTCAGACAGAGGGTGAATACAGGTATATTCAGACAGACAGTAGGAGAAAAATATTTTTTATTTTATTATATATTTTTTATACATTAAAACATGTAAACATGTTCTAGCAGAAACCCAAAATACAAGTATAAACCTGAAAATCACCAGAGATTGGACCTTTAAAGCCTCAACAAACGGATGTTTTTTTTCCAGAAACACTGACTACGTTTACAAGCAGCCAATATTCGGGTTATGGTCGGGTTAAGGTCACTATTCGGATTTCTGAAACATTTGGAATAACCCGTTTACATGCGTGAGCAGAGAGAGTTACTCCTGTATACAACAAATTTGTAATCAATTGGCAATATCTCGATGTAAACGGTGACGCACGGTTAGCGTCTGGACGTACGGACAACCTTAAGATGCAATATGCGTCATTTCAACAAACACAACAAGAACAAAAGACATTATATTCATGGTTTTCACCACACTAATAAAGAAATTGGTTTCCTCCTCGCTCCAAAAGCTTCTCGCCATGTTTACCTCTACTTCTTGTTTACTTCCGGTATACTGCACGCGGGATTTTGTATGCGCCAGACGGCGCATACAAGAAGTTCCTCTACTCAAAAGACCAAGATTCCTTGTGAATAGAACATGCGCAGAACACAAATCAATGTTCCTTTTGATGGGGATATGCCAATACACGTTTAAATGACCAAATATTCGGGTTAGAAAAGGGGTAACCCAGGGGTCATATTCAGGTTTTTAAAAACAGGAATATGAGCATATTCAGGTTTTTGCTAATATTCGGGTTTTGAACGGGTTATTGGCTGCTTGTAAACGTAGTCACTGTCTGACTTCTCAGGATATTTCACAGACATGTTGCTATGCTACTATCTATAGCTAGATACCAACAGGGTGAAGTAGGAAAACGTGTTTTTTCTCCCAATTTAGCTGAAATGACCCTATAAAGGTTCAGCAATGCTGGATTATTCCTTAGTTGCAGCTTTTAAAAGACTGTCAGCTAAACCAAATTGATTCCCAGGATTGGAGGATCAGGATGTTAAGCCTTCAGTAGGTGGTCCAGGAGCACGGGCAGCTAGGAAAGTGGTCTGCCTGGATGCAGCTGTCTCCATGAGATCAAGTGTTAAATCCTTGTCAGTCACTCTCTCCCAGCAAGGGCTAATGTAGGTAACATGAGGCGACTGCGTGACTGACGGTGAGACCATTCACTGTCCTGAGTCATGTCACCACGATCTCGTTGATGTATAACTTGGACAAATGTGACAACATTTCAAGTAAGTGCCAGACCACCAAAACAATGTCAAACTCTCGACTTGATGTTATCACAGCATGACATGTTTGGCAGGAGAAAAAAAAGAGGCTGTCAAATCCTGAATCAAAGTGCACCCGAAGAAAAAATAAATAAATCAGGTGCTCTTGCAGCATGTGCTCCAAGTGTAGCCGAATTGTTTAACATTTTAAAGATGTTGCTTTTAACTTTTGACAGAGAGTGTTCAGCTCAAACATCTGGCTGAGCATGTAGCTCACTTTCAAATTCTTGAAATACTGTATATCTTTTCCAAAGCTCTTTCACACATGAAGATGAGGACAGTTTTGTGCAAACAGAGGTCCCAGACATGTAATTACTGAACATTTCTGTCTTACTGGTGAACAATAAAAAGATGCAGCTGCTGTGTGCTTAACGTAAAGCTCCTAATGTGGTTTGCTTCGATGGAAATTCAGCTGTGTAAGTGGGCAAACAAGTACAGGCGAAGCATTCTTCTGGAGGTTGAATGCATAGTAAATAAATAAAACCGAGATATTTTGAAGTTTGCATTCTGCAGAGTAATGCTTACTTTTAACACCTCGGGGAACACACTGTACAGTATTAAACTTCCTGCATCACCTCAGCTTCCTGCTCTGCACCTACAGATGAATCACTCTGAAACCGCTGGATGCACCATGAACTATTCTTCTGTCCCTGGTGTACTTTGCAAAACAGCTGCAGGCGTGATGCTAGAAATGCAGCCGGAGATTTGAAAGTCGGGAAACTTGAATAGCGATGGTGATCTCATCCAGAGTTGATTGTGAAGGGATGTTCCCCACTCCCTCAGCTCTAGACTCAGGCAAAATAGTGTCTGGTCACAGCTGGAGAGCTGGGAAAGAGAAAGGAAAAGGCATAGCAGGGATGGCGGAGCAGGAAGGGATGTGGGACAAATGTGTTTGTGTGTTAGAGAAGGAGTCACACGAGGACAAAGTGTGTACACCAAATGCTCAGAACAGTGGAGTCATTCAAAAATAACCTTGTTTATTCTGACTTTGCTCGGTTTTTAGGTCGCTGCAAACCTGTATTACACATCAGAAACCTATTCGTGTGTACTGCATGTGTGTTGTATGCCACTAAATGTTGTCAATGCCAGACATAAACTCTCAGACAGTGTGTGTGGTCATCTGCCACTATTGCTATAGCAACTGAGACGATCCTAGTTTAGAAAAGCTGTGGAGCTATAAGCACTTACTGAGTATTTGATTGTGTATTTTTGCTTTGTTTGTTTTTTTTTTTAATACTGAAACATTTTGTTCTTTATGTTGAGTAGGTGTTTTGTCTACAGCACGGATGGCTCATTAAGCTAGAGGATACCTGTTTGTGCTGCATTTTTAGCATATCTGTGCTTCCTCTTCAAAGGCAAGCATCAAGTACAATCTGTACTGCACAACAGGTCACAGTATAGATTGCTGTATGCAGAATTATGGACTGTGGGTGGGGGACTGGGGTGGGGAGTTGGGTTGGGAACCGGAGGGTCGATGGTTCAAGTCCCAATACAAACTGGTAGCTGTAGAGGTTCCAGTTCACCTCCTGGGCACTGCCAAGGTGCCATTGAGCAAGGCACGAGGCAGCCTGTCCATCAACAGCTGCAGCCCCCTGACTCTGACATCTCTCCATTAGTGCATGTACAGTATAGGTACTGAGCATGTGTGTGTATTTCAGGCCTGTGTGTTGTGTGATATAACAACAGAGTGAAAACATTGTAATTTCCCTTGAGGGATTAATAAAGTATAGTTTATTATTATTATTATTATTCGTCCTCCAAAATGCAACCAAAAATCACCCTCCAGACATGTTTAATTTAATGTTGTACTGAAGATTGCTACATGAAATTTGCTCTGATCCCGAGTGTATGATACATAATGAACCTAATCAAGTTGCTGTAGATGTTCATGGTCCATAGAGTATAAATCATAGTGTTTTTTAATGACCTCCTGATCTGTCCCCATCTAAGACTGCCCATCTATGAACTTTCCTCTCGTGCCACCCACAGGCCAAAAAAGTCAATTTTATCATATCATAATCCATCACAATCTTTTATGCAGATCCACAGATTGTATGGATACATATAACAGCATTATTAGATGCATTTTAGATGCACTATGAAAGCATACTGCATATAGCAGGTGTTTATGTGAGCCAAGGGACAAAACATTGTACGATGTAAACATGTGATATGCTTAGATGGCCACAAACTATGTTTTACTTCTTGAATTCAGATGTCACATTTGAATTCTGTCAATCAGGAAGAATCCGGTTTGAGACTGTTGTGGCTCCAAATGAATCATGACCCCAGGAAGCGTCATATTTTCATTCATGTTTCATTCTTTCACCACTCAGGGCAGAAATTAACCCTGCATTTTGAATGGAGGGGATCTTGTATGCGCATGGAAAGGAGTGATAAAGCTAATCCACATAAGTATAAGCGCAACGTCATTGGTTGATGCCTTTATTCGCAGTGTGAAAAGATCCTACTCATGCCAAAAACAACAGTTAGAAAAAATATATTGATGTGTGAATTAATCGCACGAAAAAAATGCGCCGTCTATAAAGGCCATTAGATGAGAAGATTGATACCACTCATTCTTTTAAATATTAGTTAGTTAGTATAATATTAGTATTAATATTATCTGTCAGTAAATATTAGGCTACAGTTAGCGGCCTGTTAGCCCAACCTAGCTTAGCTTAGCTTAGCGTAAAGACTAAAAACAAGGGGCATTTTCCATTTCCAGTCTTTTTGCGAAGCTAACTGACTGCTGGCTGTAGCTTAATATTTACCGTACAGATATGAGAGAGTTATGGCCTATGTCATGTCTTATCTAACTCTCAGCAAGAAAGCGAATAAGTGTATTTTTCAAAATCTCAAAGTATTCCTTTAAACATTATAGTAGGCATGTAATGTTGACATATCAAAAATATGTAATTCTTCACAACGTTATTGAACGTCTTAGGGATAGTTTTTCCTTTAACAATGATGGTACATTTTTTTTCTATTTCATGCCCATAACTCGAATAGTTTTGTAATAATGAATCACAACTCAAAACTATTGTTTTTTTTCTTGCCTGTAAACAACACAACTCCCTTTTGGATTGTGGGAGACACTGGCATCGGCCGCACGCCATTGCCAGCTTGTAAATTGCAAAGACCCCTGGGATGCTGCTCAAGCGCTTCTCATAATCAGTGTCGTTACTTTCAATTATCTACTAATGAGTTTCGGTAACAAGTGGGGAAACAAGAGGTGCAGCTGTGACAGAAGAATTACAGATCGCGGCCTCGGCAAAGATGATTCATGTCCACCACAATTCCCTGATAGCAGGAAAGCAAACATGCCATCTCCAGCTAGACATGGGAGGGAGGTCCTTATTTGGCTAAAACAAGCACAGATTAATCATTTCCCCTGATTATGAACAGACCAGAGCAAGATTTGTTTTCTGGAAGCCAATACTTGAGCTGCCCACCTCAATAGCCGTGACATTTAACAACAAACTACAAGGATGGAAACACTTTCCATCAGTGTTTTCATTTGCAGCCCTGTTCAGTGACTCCCCTCCAGTCAGCCTCTCAATTAGTGTGAAGGGTATTTAAGACAGCTGCAGGGATATGGATTTTATATTATTGAGAGAATAGCCTGTTGGCCGGGATCGTCTCCCCTTGGTGAGGCCCACTCGCTGCATGCTATGGTTAAAAATCACTGAAAGATTTCCTGCGTTCCAATACTCATACTACCATACTATTTTGTATGCCAGAAAAATATTTAGTATGTCCCAATACATAGTATGTCAAAGGCAGTATGCCAAAAATACCTGGATGTCCTACTGCATCCGGTCAGATTTTGCAGTATGCAAGCCAGCATGCTTCTCAGGCTATTCTGACCCACAATCCTTTGTGCAGCATATAAAAGCATGAGGTTCAAAGTTAATGTTATGCAATGTTATAAAGAAGAAGTGTGTCTCTATTGTACTGTATGCATACTGCAGGCAACAGTACGTAGCTTGTAAGGGCAACTGCAGTACGTACTAAAAGTAAAAAGAAAAAGAAAAACCTGACTTGATTTCCAAAGCATTTTCTTTATAATTCCAGTTGAATCGAGGATAACACATGAGCTGCAGACATCTTTTGGATCTCAGTGTTTGAATCACAGAATGAAGCTGCTGCAGTGATCTGGTAGGAAAAAGGAAGTTGGCCTTCTCTGTGCAAAAACATTTATCAGACTGGCCTCTTTTTCTCGCCTCGTATCAAATAACTGACTGCTACTGCAGTATGTATCCTGTCCCTGCAGTTTTCGAACATTAGCGACTGGTTGATGAAGCTTGCTGCCCTGCTGCACTGACAGCTAATGAAGAAGCCTCAGCATTGACGTCACATTCACCTCAAGACCCACAGCACCACCACCGTGGACCAGTGTGCACCAGAGACACTCAGTGGGAATGCACTCCATAGACTCTCCTGTCTGCAACAGAGAATCCACCCAGCACTGCATGCAGTCGCTGCTAGTAAAAGAATGAATCTACAGTATTTCAGCAACTGTGTGACATACTTATTGAAAGAGATTAGAGCCAGGAGAGATGGAATTGGAATTTCATAAATTTGAATTTGTCAGGCTCATATTGAACGGTTAAGTAAAAAAAAATGAAATTGTTGAGATGAATTTGGATTTCATGAGGCACAGCTTAAAGTCAACTTATTTCAGATTCCCTTTTCTCAATTCAAGTCCCAGCTGTTATTATACATACACTTAATGGTGAAACTATTAAAAGTAACTACACGCGAGTACATTTACTCAAGTACTGTACTATAATGTTGAGGTGCTTGTACTTTACTTGAGTATTTCTACAGAAGTAACTATTTTATTTATTTTACAGATGTGTAAATTCCTAATTCTTTTCAAAAAAATTCATTTCTTTGTAAGTTTACTTTAGAGTATGTAACATCTTGATCAATTAAGTAACTAGTGACTGCAGTAACTGTCAAATACTGGTTTACAATGTTATTTTATGGGACTGTTATTTCTGTCTTTAATTGATACACTTCCAGTTAATAATTACAATTTGGTCAGTGCACAGCAGGTCAGCTGAACATGCTAAAAAATGACATCATGCCATACAGGGTCTTTCAGGGAAATTCTTCTGGAAATCAACAACTGCATATAAAGCCAATGCAACTAGCTAAGCTCTAACTAAATAATTAAATAACAGATTTGAGCTCCACCACTGCAATACTGTATAGAGCGGATGCAGATTCAGATGCTGAAAATAGAAAAGAGCTGAAAAAGTAATATGTTTATGTGCTGCTGGTCGAGGCCTGAGTGAGTCATACTGTACACCCCTGTGAATGAACTGAAGAAGTGAATCACACTCACTACCGACAGCTTCACGCTGCTCTGGATGTCTTGTCACAACCTGTGATCTCAGTGTTGTTTTTGCGAAGGCAAAGTTTGATTGGGCCCGACAACAGACGCTGCTGGTTTCCAAGAGGTGATTAAAGCAAGTCCCATGCAGTCTGAAGTGGTTGCTTTGCATTTGGCGTAAACACACCCGCCTATGTTGCCACGGTAATCTCAATTCCTCACCGTGGATATGACTGGATGCTTGCTGTTTGTCATTAAAACGGCAGAGGGGAGAAAGGACTTTTATGAAGCAAACAGGCATCCTACTGAGACAGCCATTCAATCCTTTTAAAAGACATAACACATTATGAAAAAAAAGATGAGACACTTTGGAGAAGCAGCAGCTTGGAGGAGTTTTTTTTATTTGTCTGTGGGGCTGACAACCTGAGTAGTTTGTGTTAACAAAGAAGAAAAATGACTTCACTCTTTTCAAAGCAAAATAAGAAAGACACAACAGCTCTGATTAACTGCATTAACACAAAAAAATACAGGGTGGCATAGACTACCTCATTAATGATCTCATTGTACATGATGTAATTAAGATAGCTCTGCTGGCTCTTCATTTTGAACGCATGACTGAAGCGAGCCGAGAGTCTGCTCCTGTACAGACATTGCTTGGCTGATGAGGTCGTGGAATAGAAGAAGGTCAACTGATTTCAGATCAGCAACTTTAAAGGCAGCATTTGTCAAAATGTGAAGTTTTTGGGATAAGCAGAGAAACTCACTGCTAGACACCAGGAGACTAATTGATGATGTCATATCTGTGACATGCAGACCTATGGGGGAAGGCAATTTATCTTCCTCTTTTTGATTGTCATCAAGCCTGCGCTCAGTCTTTGTGCTTGATTCAGAACAACATTAATAATTTCATTCGGTTATCAGGAGTGAAATAACACATATAACAGAGCGCATCCAGTTAATTACTTCTCTTACACTGACAGGTTCTGAAAGAATACAGGAGCAGTGGATTTTTTTTATTTATTTTTTTTAAATGTGGATAGATCTTTATAAATGAACTAATCTAAATGTTTATGTTGCCTGAATAGCTATTTATTTTTACAATAAGAAAACCTCTAAAGGGTTTGTCATTTGTTTTTCTAAAACCAATGCTCTTCATTAAGGCCTTACATTTAAGTCTTAAATCTTAAATCTTGGCTACAGAACAAAAAAATGAATAAGCATGAATTGCTGCTGTTTATAGAAAACTACAAATGTCTGTGTTCTTTGTTAATTTAGATGTTTCTTTCCTTAGATGAAGTGAAGTATTCCCTTAAGGGTTGAGAAAATTCTCCTATTTCTGAAGCTAAATAAACCATTAAAAAAAACATATCTTAAAAATATATACGATCACAAAGCTGAAAACAGTGCATTTTGGAGATACATGGTTTTCACAGGACAACAGAATTGTTGTTCAAGTGAAAACAAAAGTCATTAATGAAGGATATTTGGCACCACAAATGTTAGAAGAGGAGGAGAACAGGAGAACATTAGAAGAGGAGGAGATATTAATAGTCGTCTTCTTCTTCTCTAAAGGGAAGGCATTTTAACCATTTCAACTCAGACACCAAGAATCCACATCAGCCAAATTTATTTTCTCCCATTAATCATCTTTTGACCTTCCAGAGTTGTCTTGTGAGCCTCGGGCAGGGGCCCGACCCCTACATGTACTGTAGGTTAGGAACCACTGGAACAACAGTCAAATGCTACTTAGGTGTTGATGCATCAGTATTAACAATCTAATAATGTAATATAATTATACATCAGTCACTGGGGCCATTTATCTACAGAATATTCAATTTCATACTTCACATTTAGCTGACAGTGTATGAAGAATCTTAATCTGTCCTCCACCCGTTAATGGGGTTTAACCTCATCTGTAGTGACTATCCTCAGGATAACAGTATTCAACCTTAATATTCTACATGTTACT
The DNA here is from genome assembly GCA_023631565.1 of Gymnocephalus cernua. Classification (NCBI taxonomy): domain Eukaryota; kingdom Metazoa; phylum Chordata; class Actinopteri; order Perciformes; family Percidae; genus Gymnocephalus; species Gymnocephalus cernua. Next base: position 15,520,277 of record CM042443.1, read on the forward strand.
ACCTGTTATAAGCTCATAGGTACAGTATATACCGATGTATACAGTATATAGGTGGGCGTAATAACCACTGGCCCTCTGGCCTGATTAAGGTCCAGCTGGGATCAAACCATTGTCTATTTTTAAATAAATATGTGAATTATGTGTGAATTGACGCATCCATCTCATTTACGTAATTTCACAAAAGTTCTTAAACGACAACTTGCGAAATTTGACATTGTACTCAAATTATACGTTTTTATTATGTAATTTCTTGGTATACTTTCCCGCCATTGATGAAGAATAGCAAGAATTATGGCCTTATCACTTATTGATTATGTAAATTTCACTGGGCTGAAATAAATCTACCAGTTACATCAGAAATGAGTCTGGAAAGAAGATACCAGCTCTACCTACAGCAATCAGACCCGAGCTGTAATCAGAGCTCATCGAGTGAAAACTGAACCTGACAAAAAAAATATACAAAAGCATTAGCAGCACCTGATTAGGTATCAAATGACCCATTATGTCCTCTATATCGAGATCAGGTTGCCAAGATATAATTACAATATAAAGCGTTTAAAATGTAATCGTTCTTAAAGTACTTTGGCGTGTCTGGCTGGTCTGGCTGAGTCTTGGCAAGGTTGGCCCAACTCAAAACAGATGCAGGGGAGCAATTTGGAAGTTAAAAGCCGCCTCGACTGTAAAAATTTATGGTGTTCCTCATATGAAAAATGTAATGTTAATGTTTGCCATTATGGAACTACAAGACAGGAAGTGTAGCTTTGGAGTAAAATGAATAAACATGCTGATGACCACACACACGCACACACACACATACATTTACATACACACACACACACACACACACACACACACACACTACCCCCAATCAACAGCTTTAAAGTTGAGGTTGCCTAGCAGCGAACAAAAGGTAGCCTAGAAGCTTCCTCTCAGCTCTCGTCAACAAACCCTCTGTGCAACTGCGGGCATCACTGTTAATAAATTAGTGTGATAAATGGAATTAGACATCTGCAGTGAGCATATTCCTTTTTGTTTTGCACAAATCTATTCATTTCATTGTGGTGGTTTTAATCCAGAGTACATGTTCTACTGTGATTAAAGTGCTTTGGTGACATAACTTTCATCATAATCACAGACAAAAAAAAAAACTTACATAATGGTTTCTAAAGTTTTCTTTGTAAAAGTTTTCTTTTCTAGTGTCGAAGAAAAAAGAAAACAAGTGTGCTAACTAGCTGTGGTTACCTAAGAGTCTGCACAAAAACACACTTTCAGCATTCTGCATTAGCATTGTAATGCACAGGATTTGTTTTACACGTGCATTAATATTAACCGTACCTGTGAATAAATAAAAGCAGGTCTGTTCTCTTTCGCCTTGTGAACGTGAACTTCGGTTTCCTGCTTATGGTAATTTGTACGTTTCTTTTCTTCTCATGTAAATATGGGCTCTATTAGACTGGGTAAATCCAGGCCGATCTGCCGGCGATTTGATTTTGCCCTGTAGCTCAGGCTAGAAACCTGCACATTTATCTCTCCTGCTTCCGTTACAAATCTTTGGGAAGCAATCACAACACAATTTAACACGATGACGATAGAGAAGCGACCAAGCAGCTTTTTGTTTACATTCAACAAGCTGGCCACCGAAGCGCAGCACACCATGGCAGCAACCCGTTGATGCCGCTGTCGCTGCTACGTCACCCGGATCGTTGGTCTGATTGGTTGAAGGACTATCCAATTGCGTACAGAGTCATTTGAACTATGCCCGTTGATCACTGCCTCTTGTGCAGTAGAAAATACAGAGCAGACTCCCCAGACTAATGTTCAATCTTAAAAGACTGAGCTTGGTCTGCTGATAGCCAGACTAGGGCTCTATAGGACTCCATAGAAAAAAAAGGTTACAGGAAGTATTCCAAAGCAGCGAGAACACATTAGCATCCTCTACATCCCCTTCTTCATAAATCTTTTCTCATCTCATTCCTATGCATGCATGGCTTTATTCCCAGCTGTCACCCGTGATATACAGTGCGGTATATAGTAACTTGAGTAATGTGTGGTATGCAATGCTATTGTACTTGACTGATTAACCCAGGACAGTTGGGACACTTCAGAAATTTGATGTGTCTTTTTATGTCGTCCTGATGAGTCTGCTGCACTCCCGTTGAGGAGGGAGCGAAGCACTGCTGCGCTTTGTACCGTGCTGCAATCATCCTCATCATCATAAGCTAAATATTTTAAATAACTTTGTGTTACACGACATGTAAATGTTCACATCACCAAGAGGAAACATCAGCTCTGCACACACACACAATGGTTTTGTTTACACACATGTATAAGTATTTCAGGCTGTTAACACGTTATAGCCGGCTTAAAAAATGAAGGGTGGATATGTCCCAGAAATGCTTGTTACCAACTTAGCTCTGGGGAGCTTATTCCCCAGAGTCCTTATGTTTTTTCGCCGCAGTTTTCTTTGGATTAGGGTGGCACCTAAATCATGGTTGCAGCTGTCGCTGTGGTCCTGCTTCGAACCATGCTATGCCCTGCTACACCCTGCTACGCTCTGCAGTGCCCTGCTACGCCCTGCTACGTCCTGCTATGCCCTGCAGTGCCCTGCTACGCTCTGCAGTGGCCTGCTACGCCCTTCTATGTCCTGCTACGCCCTACTACGTCCTGCTACACCCCGCAGTACCCTGCTACATCCAGCTATGCCCTGCAGTGCATTGCTACGCTAGGGTGACCAAACGTCCTCTTTTGCCCGGACATGTCCACTTTTTACGTACTGTCCGGGGCGTCCGGGGGGGTTTTATAAATTCATGAAAATGTCCGGTTTTCACTGTTTTTCATTGGACCAAAAGCGTATACTTAAATTGACTGGCGCGTTGCACACAATACTACGGTACCTTGTTGCGTGGCGTAATTCCCGAGAGGCTGCCTTGTGGACGGCTCTGCGACGCGCACATATACTGGGAGCAGAGCAGACAGCGAGCAGCATTGCACACAAAATGCCGAAGCGTAAGTGCAGCTTCACAGTTGAACTGCAAAAAAAGTTTCCCACATACCGTCCCGGTCGGGACAATTGGGAGGCGGAGTGCACCGTGTGCAAAGCTGGCACATAAAGCAAAATATGGATGAGCAGACAAGGAGGATGAAGAAGAAAGGCAGGATGAAGAAGACAACTAAAGATAAAAAGTATTATAGAGTATTATAGTACTATATATCCTTTTTGTTTGTTAAGTTAGTATCTTTGTAAGACTGTTTTATTATTTATCTTATTACATTGAAAAGGCATTAAGAGATATTTATTTGAAGCTGGATTTTCTGACACAGAAGAGGTCATATTTAGAACATTATTTCATATTATTTATTTATTTATTTATTTGAAAAGAGAGCTATTATTTTGTTACAGTTTATAACAGATTTTATTTTATTTTATTACAGAAGTTATTTTTGTACCATTGAGGCATCATAAAATATGTTCATTGACCTCTGATAAGCCTGTCTGAATTTATGTCTTGGGGTCCTCTTTTTTGGAAATCAAAATATGGTCACCCTATGCTACGCCATGCTACACCCTGTAATGCCCTGCACTACTACAACTACTATTTCTAGTCATAGTTCCATTATCTTTATTGTGACTATTATTGCCACTGTTCATCACACCCCCAACCAGACACCGGCTACCAGGAGCCTGGGTCTGTCCAAGGTTTCTCCCTAAAAGGAAGTTTTCCTCACCACTCGAGGTTTCTCCCTAAAAGGGAGTTTTTCCTCGCCACTGTTGCACTAAATGCTTGCTCTTGGGGGAATTACTGAAATTGTTGGGTCTTTGTAAATTATAGTGTGGTCTAGACCTACTCTATCTGTAAAGTGTCTTAAGAAAAATCTTGTTATGATTTCATACTATAAATCAAATTTTATTTTATTTTATTTTATTTTATTTTATTTTATTTTATTTTATTTTATTTTATTTTATTTTATCTGTATCTTAGCTGTTTCTGCTGAGTACAAGGAGGATGCTATATACTGTAGTGTATGTAGTAATGGAGTGAATATAACAGGTCAAAGAAGCAGCTGAAGAGAGATGTACCTGGTAGGTAAAGTACAAAAAAAGAAATCTTCTCTCACATACTCTGATCACAAACATTTTTGTACACAGGGCCGTAGCTACCATTAAGGACACTGAGGTCCTTTATTGTGTTTTTTTGAAAATGTGGGGGCTTTACCAACATGGAGGGAGTTTACATTTTACAGATGTTTTTATAGGCTAAAAATTTCAGCACACGGGATGCTTAAATTTACTTTTATTATAATAAATTTAAAATATTTTAATGTATTTTTCAGTATTTTCCTTGTAGTGTAGAGAAGGCCGCGTATATATCTTAATGTGGGGAATATGTAAATCAACAGTTAACTACCGATAAATGATTACATATTGCGGGTGGTTTTTTCTCCTCCCCTTTCCTCATGTTATGCTGTATTTACTTACTTGTGTCATCCAGCCCTGTTTACCCCCCTTGTACATATGTTGTTTGTGCACGGGCAAGTTGATGAAAAATAATTTCCCTCTGGGATTATTAAAGTATTTCTGATTTCTGATTCTGAAGGGATGCATCAGGGGGAACTCATAATGCAACACTGTCTCCTAACAATTACGTTCCCAAACAAAACTGCATTTTTAATTCCGTTTCAAGGAGAAATTATTTTGTCTTTGACGTATCACAAATACTTCTAATCAAAGTCCACAGAAGTGGACGAGGTGGGTCCAACAAACAGAAATTTCCCCCAGGAGATCACTGTTCGTGTCCCGCGTGAAACCAAAAGTATGTGGATTTTTTACGAAAACAAACATGGCATACTTGTGTAACAAATGTACTTATTTTAACCCAAAAAGTGATCTTTTTCTAAACCTAACCAAGTAGTTCTGTTTCCATTTACATTACCCACATGTTTGAAACAGCGACAGTTTCACAACGTACGCCAGTCGCTGAAAAATATGTTTCCCTCAAAACGTAATTACAAATTGCCTCATGATTTCTAAAATCCTGCATCTTGTACAGTGTACATTATTTCTATAAAATCTAAATAAATGGAACGGTTAATAGCTATGTCAGTTTTCTTCAGATATCCTAGCATCACACATAATATATCATGGTGCTCACATAGATGAGACCTTGATGAAATGAGTTCAAGTTGACAGTGGTTCATAAATGCATTAACCTCTTACAGTAAAGACCCACTGATTGGCTCTCGGGTTAGTTATGTAGAACTGGATGGCTTCCAGTCAACATGCCTGCCACTTCACATATAACTGAAAACATACAGGACCACATGAGTCCCTTCTTCAGTTAATTAAATCTCAGAAGTGGAGCCCTATCTAATCACTTGTTGTTTAGATTAAAGTAAATCTATTTAACACGTTTCATGGAGATCCATCTTCCTCAGGTATCCTGCTGACAGGCTAACTGAGCAGATAACAAATTGTCCGTATTAGTTGTAAATATTACGTGGTGAAAACCACAGTTCAGGGCATGTGCTCACACACACACACACACACACACACACACACACACACACACACACACACACACACACACACACACACACACACACACACACACACACACACACACACACACACACACTGTAACATGTTTCCAGTAGTCCTGGATATATAACCTATTATGTGCACAGGCACACTCTCCATCAACGCTATCAGTATGTTTAAAGACGGGGTTTTTTTCATTCACCCTGGTTCAGCTTTAAAAGATACTTCCAGTGAAAACAGATTTAAATGTAATTTACCACAGATTTCCGCACCGTGGAAATGAATTTACCCGGAGACTTTTTAGCTCACCGTGCTGTAAATTCAACACACATGACATTTAAACTGGCTATAGTTGATGTTTTTATAATAATGCATCAAATGACATTGTAAAAACATTGTGAAAATGTGAAAGGCGTTGGTCAAAGTGACGAACCTACGGGGTATTCATGCTAAATAAGAGCAGGAAAAGGCCAATATTGAACACAGAACATATACAGGGTACATCTTTACATTCTTTCTACAAAGGGCTTGTGAGATCAATCTTAACAAATCTCTGCAGACGTCAAGAGCTTGCAGCATGCAGGAGATTGCTATTCAGCGCCTGTAATCCAGCTGTAGTCAAATGTAACTCTGCTGATGCATACGCTTGTAGCTGTTATGTTGATTCAGTGCAATGCACATGTGTTTTGGCATTGTGCAAATCATCACTCTCTGTAATGGTAAAATAATTCGTTGAGCTTATTTTGGTGATTTTTAAACTCCACTCAGGAGGGATGTGAAGATGAAAACAAAGAGGAGCTTTGAATCCGAGTGGATCCCCCTCCCTCCAGCCTCTTTCTAAACATCACTTCAATTTGAAACACTGGATTGGTGTAATAAATTGGCATTTGCTTCACACAAACATTCATTCATCAATCTGTCCCCTCTCACATTCCCCCTCTTCATCTGTCTCCCTCAGTCACCTCTCTTTCCACTCATGTTTCCTTGTCTCCTTCCATTTCTCACTCTTCTTTCTGCCTTCTTGCCCTGTTTTACTTTTGCCACTCCCCCCCCCCCCTTCTGTCTGTTCCTCTCCCGCGGAATACACCACCTACTCCAATGAATACATCTGCGTCATTCTTCCCATGCAACTACGTCAGCCCTACATAATGATCCTGGGGGAAGAGTGTTTTTTTGTTATGCACCCTCATCCATAAAGGCGAGTATGTGAAGTGTGAAGGGAAGAAATGGGGATGGATGAGATCATAGGGGGAATATAGAGAGAGGAAGTTATAAAGAGGAAGGATGGATGGCAGTGAGAAAGTGGGCGAGAAGGAAATGTAAAGGAGAGCCAAAAAAAGTGGGAGAGGAGATTGGAGGAAAATAGGGTGCAGAGATGAGTGTTAGGAGGATGACTCTGCTTGAACATGTTGCATTAAATTTGTGTGCACTCTGATATATAATATATCTGATATTTCTCATACAGCACTGTGTGGTTCCATTTTTTTGCAGGGCATGGTGGGAAGTTTTTGACAGCTGGGGTACTCAAAGCAAACAAAGGATAGGAAATGAATCAGGCTTTATATAGCCGACACTTAAATTTCCCAATTGGACGTGCGTCCTGGTAATCTAGTAGTAAGGATGCATAACATATGACAGCAACATCTCCATGTTTCCTGTTTGCTTTTATACTGTCAACTACATGAGAAACAGTTATATATGTACTGTATATATCCTGGATCAGCCCCAATCCTGATTCTGAGGATCAACATACTACTAAAAAGTCATTTTTATAATAATACATTTAATGTATAGAGCGCTATTTGAGGTACTCAAAGACACTTTACAATACAACCAGTACATTGAGCCCATCAATTAATGAAATTTGATATTGTTGTAGGGTGAAGGCTAATCTAAAGAAGTAGGTTTTGATAAGTGATTTGAATGTGTCCTGGTGAGTACAGTCATGAATGTGTATGGGTAGGGAGTTCCAGAGGGAGGGGGCTGCGATGGTGAAAGCTCTCTCCCCCCCAGGTACTTGGTGCTGGGTCCTGGGTGGTGGGGAGAGGAGGTACGTGTCGGAGGAGCGAAGGTTACGGGGGGGGGATTGTGGCGGTAGAGCAGGTCTGTGAGGTAGGAAGGGTCCTGGATGACGCTGGCTGAGGTGGATTACATGGACTGAAAGAAAGTGATAAATATTCACATGTACATTTATGTCATCATGGAGGGCTTTGTGGGTGAGGAGGAGGACTTTAAACTGGATGCATTGGGGAACAGGGAGCCATTTTTAGCTTTACTTTAATGCATATTCAAAGGCAAAGCTGTCTCTGTTGTCATAAAGGTTTGGGACAGACTGGGGCCATGGAATGAATGTTACATTAACTCTTAAAGTTTTTATTCCGTGGCATGATTTGCGTTTTCACGCATTTACTCGTGCTATTTGCAGTTTGTTTTATCATTTGATTAACTTCTTTTTTTTGTTTGTTTTGTGAATATTTGGGCAAGTGTGTTGTTTATGACAGAATCAAAATTCTAAATCAAATATTCTAATCGAAACCAAAGGGATAAAGATAATCTTTGACACTGCGTTGACAGCTTGTACAAAGATTTCCCTTCTACAACTTAAAAATAGAATTCCAAATGCTATTCATGGGCCTATACTGTGCTTTGATTCAACAGGCTGCCAAACAGTACAGAAATCATGGAAGTCGATGAAGTTAGAAGGACGTCAAATAAACAATTCGGGGCAGTGGCAGAGGGGAAGCTCAACCCGACACCGAAGGCTGGTCTGCTATTATTGCTCTAAGACTTATCTCTAATTAATCACCTCTCTCTTATCTTCAGAGGAAATGAGCTTTCAGAAATGGAAGTGGTGGAGAAAGAAGGAAAGCTGGAGGCTCTAAATATTAAGATAGTCCAGTTTGACTAGATGCACAGAGCTCATGGAGGAAATAGGCCTACTCGTTTATTCTGTAATGAAATGGCAATAACAAAATCACTTTAAAGGGGCTTCAGTATTAACTTACGGTATATGAAGTGTCCTTTCATCGCAGACATGCCAAAATGATGGGTCCCACACAGTCATAGCCCACTGAAGCTCTTGCATCATCATCAGAGATGCCCCAGTCTGGATCACTAAAAATGAATCATGTCTAAACTGGCAGTTATTAAAAGACAACCAAAAATAATCCAGCCTCCACACTTGCCAGGAAATCTAAACAGGGAATTGGAAATTCACTTAACCGTGGATGAAAAAGGTATAAGTGAGGTGAATTTGTCAGTACAATATTACCTCTACGGAAAAAAAACACATTCTTTTCTGCTTTACAGTTGTTTGGTTGCATACACTGAGCATACACTGAGCACACACAGCCTTGTTAATTTGTCCCTCAGTCTGTGCTCTTTGGCCCATGCTCTTTATTAGAAAGCTGTGGCTTACAGGGGAAGCGCCATCTGTCCTTGGCAGACTTTATCCTGGCGCTGATTCTGAGGAGTTACTATAAATATAATCAGGACATATGTGATGGAAACACATACGTCTGTAGAGAAAAAAAATAGAATGACGTCATTGTGATACGTATCATTTCCAAATGTCAATATTGACTGCACACTTTTAGAGTCAGCATAGCAAATGCGGCTTGTGTTGCATTTTTTTTTTTTTTTTTTTTTTTTTTAAAAAGCCAATGAATTAATGTAATTAATTTTGTCAGTTTAAGTGAAAAAAAGAGGATGATTAAGAGATAATCCAGAAGGTGAGCAAGCAATAACAGACACTTCCTCTCTGCAAAATAGAGCCGTGTACCTATTAAACACTAAGCGCCCCTCCCAGCACACACACACACAGTCCCCGATGTAGCGCTCCTCCCTCAGGATCATCAGATCTTCATCTGCAGCTCAGTGTTATTCTTCTGGACGATTGATTTCCCTGATGCACTGAGCGGCCTCCTCCCTTGGCGCAGGAGTGTGTGCGTGTGCATGTGCGTGTGCGTGTGTCTGTGCATCAGCATGTTGGAGCAGCAAACCAGCTGTGTGTTTCCAGGTCTCTGTCCCTCTTTGCTGTCACTGTCTGACCCATTTTCAACTAGCACTGAGGACAGCAGCGAGACCACATGTGAAGGATAGAGCAGAGTGACGATTCCGGGTGAGAATGTAAATGGTTCAGGGAGGACGGTTGTTGTACACATAAACACTTTTTATGTAGTAGTTACGCAGATATTCAGTACAGCTTTAATTTTAGGCTCAGGGCTGGGACTAAAGCCTCATATACGACTGTCTCGTCCACTGCATTGGAGGATGTTTCCCATAGAGAAGCGGCTGTGCGCTGCTATTATTCCGAGGTGGGGACATACATTTGCCATAGCAGCCATTTTGTCCGCGAAGTCTTAAGAAAAACACTTCTGTTTGAAAAAAAAAAGAAGCTGAAAAGGCAAAAATCTGTGAGGAATGAACTCATTGCCCCCCCCCCCCGCCCCCCCCCTTGGACACTGTGGAAAGAAATGTTGATTGCGCCTGTTCTGCTTTCTGGCCTCAAGAGACAGTGATTACCAGCACCAGAATAGAGCTTTTTCACGGCAGACATGTTGACATGTCATAGTAGGAAAAAAACACAGGTGTATTCCAAACCATTAATGATGGCTGCATTCCACTTAGGAGAGGCCCTGGTATTGTGCATGCTGACTCACTGAAACAGCTCACTGGGACACTTGATGGAATTGAGCCATCGTTAAGGTTATCAATTTCAGCTGTGCTTTTCCTACTATGACAAGTCAAAAACGTCTGCTGTGAAAGAGGTCCATACAGCGAAGAAGACGCTGCACCTGAAAACTTACTTGGACAAGCGTCCAAAAAAGGAAGATTTATACTTTATTGGAAGTGATTTCGAACATTTTAGTTTTAGAAAAAGTATTCGAAGGACGAGGACTTAGATGGTCGATTTAGCAAACGCTTGTCTGGTAAAGAGCAGTGTACAGCCGATTCACTTAGCTTTTCAAGCAAGTCACGCTTCTCTGGGCTAAAGGTAAACTTGCACAGGAGTTTGGAGATTTCTGCTAAGCTGTTTCTTTCAAAACATTAATGGAGTATAACCCTTTACGTTACAAACTCGTCTCTAGACAGGAGCTCATGTCTGTATGACCCGTTGATTATCCTCTGCAATCAAGGTGCAGCCTAGGTGTCGTGTTCTGTGACATCAGGGTGGTATCTCTTCTGTTTGCCGATGATGATGTCATTCTATGGGACTATGGTGGTGAAGACAGAACTGAGCCGCAAAGCATAGCTCTTCATTTTTGAATTGGGCGTCCTTCTGAATTTCCTCCTTGGGAACAAACCTGATAGTGCAGCTGGTAAGACTGGACTTCCTTTGAAAGCAGTTAGGCAAACAGCTGGGAGGACACCTTGAAAATGCTGGGAGACTACATGTTCCAGGCGGCCTGGGAACATTTGGGATCTCCCAGGAGGAACTGAACCATGTTGCTGGGTGAAAGGACGCCTGGGTGGCTCTGATCACCCTGTTGCCATGGCAACCCCGTGGCAGATAAGCGAGAAATGCATCCAAGAGATGGATGGATGGATGGATGGATGGATGGATGGATAGGTGGACGTTTCACTGCCCTGACTGGAATAACATTTGGGCTGAAAGGTAAATACATGTAATCCAATGCATAGAAATGGCAAAATGTCACAAAATATTGAATTTTGATATAATCGTTGTGAAAATATCCACATCAGCGTTGGCACTGGCATTCAAAAGTACATATTTGTCCATTCTCAGGACACCACCAATCATGCATGTATGCACTTATACAAACAAGCACACAGCAAGCAGCCTGTGTTCACTGAGGAACTTTGCCTTTTTAGCAAAACGTTTAGGCTAATACACCGCCATGCAGCAAGACTTGTTAGAATAGGCTGGAAGATGACGGGTTTGTTTAATAAAACATGAACAGCATGACAGCAAATCAGCAAACTAATGTAAACCACTTTGCTGAGTATATTTTAAAATAATATATATTTTAAAAAGGTATAATGGAGGATTTTCCCGAATTTTAGAAAAGAACCGTCCTCTCCACTTTTTGAAAAAATGCTCCCGAGAGGGAACGCCTATTAAACGTGTGCACGAGAGGCATGCACGAGCCTAGTTCTCCTCGTGCACGCTCTGTTTACAAGTTGCTGTCTGCATGGCTCTACAAGCCTACTTTCCAAAAGAAGATTTGCACTTTTTCCACTATGTCAGACTCGCCACCGGTAAGTGGAAATCTATTTACGACAAGCATCTCTATAGCTAACTTTAGCATGCTACAGGCCAACAAACAAGCTATCGCCGAGAGCGGGGAGGCAGGCAGCGGTCAGAGGCTTTTATATACTGTCTATGGTCGGACGCCGTGGCCGTCTGCTCGCTGACCTGTCACGGCACGTACGGCCTTAGGTAAACATATCCCAGAATGATTGACAACTAGGAGGACCAATAGTCTTGATGATCCACCCGGAAAAAGAAAATCCTCCACTATACCTTTAAGAAAATGATTGTCACAGCACTAACAGAATAAAGTGAACAACAAATATGGTTAAAAGATCAGCGCAACTAATGGATAAGCCTCGTGTGGCTGACTGGAGAAATGAGAACCCGTCCTTCTCGCACTCTAATGAAGACCTGGTGGCAAACTAAACAACCCTCAACATGATTAAATTTGTACATCTCATTAGGCAGCAGTGATTGAATATGCAGACGTATAAACTGTGAGGCTCATGTGCCTGTGACCTTGCAGACTGGGAACATGTGCATGGAAAACACCCTTTAACATTCCTAAATCTCCTGTGATCATCTCTCAGCACGGCCGGCGGCAGTCGATGCTAGCTGCTTGCTGTGAACAATATTTCCAGGGTGATGACCAATCAGTACTCCTGTCATCAGAGCACTAGAGTCAGACTTAATCGATTCATTTCTGCTGGCAGCCTGAACCCTGGGGCTAGAGTCTCGCTGAAGTAATAGCGGTCTAACCTTCAGCTTTCAATGTAAAATAAATACTTTGGTGGCTGTGGCTGATTGAAGATGCTGAAATAGAATTGCACATTTGCAGTCTATATTTGCTATGATTCATACTTTTATCATATGCAGCTTTTCTGAGAATATTAATACAGTGTTGTACTCTTTGGTAACAGTAAATCAATGAATAATTACTTAAAACACTTAGTATTCTCCTCAGCACTGAAGACTGGGATTCATGCTTGCAATAACCTAGACAGGAAAAGCTAGGACACATACTAGATGCCATACATCCAGAGTTGTATGTCCTTGTAAAGGTTTTAAAGGGATGAGCCCTGTGAGATGATTGCATGTTTTGTTGATGAGCACAGTGCTGTGAAACAAAAGCTTCCTCTCAATGTTTAAAAAGTAATTATGACAGGGGGCGAGAAGGGTCCAACAGGATTTTTCCATCACAAACGGTGACGCAAAAGGAATTAAAAAAAAAGTACAACACATTCTCTCTTTAGCAGCCTATATGTATAAATGTCTGTATGTGTTGAGGATTGTGACTACTATTTTTCGAAATAAAGAAAAAAAACCTCTTATTTATGCGTGCAGAAATGCACTCCAAGCCTCTGATATCTATTAATCACATTGTACTTTCAAGTGAGGTGGCACATCTCCTCGACTGTCAAAATGTCTCTGGATGAAAACAGTAACAACTGTGGGGAAAACAATGTGACTAGGCACGGAGGAAAATCTACTAAATGAAAGGAGACATTCCAACGTGATTAATCCAGGTGCCAAGTCAACCAGTTTGCCTTAAGCTCAGGGTAAAAACACAAAGGGCTCCCAACAGAGAAGGTTGTCTTCTTGTTTTGTTTTTCTGAGGTATTCATCACCAGTGACTGAGGAAGTCAAAAATAGCTTGCTCATGTTGCAAATGGAGAGATGAAAGAGTGCAAAAAAGGCACTTTGGGGGGAGAGAGAGAAGGCTTTCCAGGCTAATTGCGGTAGCTTCTCATACATAGTGTATCAGCACGCACGGTGCTGTGCCTGTCGACTTTGTTCCAGCAGAAACCTGAAATCTCCTGTGGGGCAGCTGTGAGGAAATGAACTGTGTCGAAAATGAAAACATGGGAGAATTTGTACCCAGCATTACTTTTGAAAAGGGACACAGTACTCTCAGTACTTTTGAATGCACTTCTGTTATAAGGAGTATCTGTCAGGTAAAGGCCAGAGTGCACAGATATAACACTGTATAGAAAGAAAGTTAACACACAGCTCTAAGCAGCCCATATATGTCTATTTGGAGCAAGCTCTCAAAGTGGACTCACTGACAAAGTGACGCCTCATTTTGTTTGTGCTGTGTGACTTCCAAAGTGTGATGTATTATCTTACATAATTTCCCCTATTCTCATTCTGGAAAACCATTAAACATTAATGAACCCTCAGAAATGGTTGCTCTCCAGACTATAAATTCCATTTTTAATTATTATGATGCATTAAGGCAGAAAGATTCCCAAGACCTCATGCAGCTGAACTGCACAAGATATGAAACCAGTTCCTGGAAGAAGAGATAGAAAAGGTGAAGATGTGCAATTATAACCCAAAGCCATATAGGGAAAAAATATGTCTCACCATGCATGTAAAGTATAATTTTTAGGAGTTTTAGAAATCACAATTTTATGCAAATCCGTTGTCCAGTGTATTTGCAAATGTTATTTAATTTGTGGACTGAACTCACATGATTAATGGCACATTCCCCACACGAAGAAATTGCTCTATTATCATGCACTTGGATCCCATTCCTTTGAGTTTGTCTTGTCTAGCCTTGATTAGGTGAGTTGGCCATCTGTAAACACAATGCAGACTGTGTTACTTACAGCTGCTGTTGCTGTGCTTTGCAGATAATAGGCCCTTTTCACAGCAGCCATTTTGACATGTCATAATTAATAACATTAGTTATGGCCCCGTTCCTTTTAGGTGGGCCAGGACATGCCCACCTGCATGCAAGCGCTAGCTCACTAATGCCGTTTTTCCATTACATGGTATCTGCTCAACCCGCCTCGACTCTACTCGCCTTTTTTGGTTTTCCATTACGAAAAAAAGTACCTGGTACCTGCTAACAGGTACTTTTTTTAGTACCACCTCCGTTGAGGTTCCAAGCGAGCTGAGCCGATACCAAAAGGTGACGTGAAAGCGACAGACGGGGGTGTCCGGAACAAACCCACCATTTTTAAATAGTTTCGCCAGCTGTGTTTTTTTGTTTTTTTGTTTTTTTTTGCTGCCTCAGCTTCATTTGACACAAAATGTGTCTACTCGTTGTGGCAACAACAAAACTTCGACGTTCTGTGTGTGTGTGTGTCACGTTAGGTCACGGCAGTTTCCTGCGGCGCCGCTATGACGACCAGCCACGCTCGCCTCATGCATGAGGCGGTACTAAATCTGCAATGGAAAAAGGAGCACGGGCAAACGCGGCCGAGTCGAGCCGAGCCGAGCCAAGCCGAGTAGAGCTGGTACTAGCAATGGAAAAACACCATAAAATGGCTATGACACAAAATCAAATTGATCAATTTCACCTGTGTTTTCCCTGCAATAAAATCGCTGCTGTGAAAAGAGCCTATTGTGAGCAACCAGCTGAGGAAAAACTATGCATATTTCTCCTGTTGTGGACAGTTGGTAGTATGTAGCATACTCCACTTTAACATGACTGAACCTGGGCCTAGGCCATTTCACTTCACTGTCCTGAAGTGCCCTTTCATCTCTGCTCTGTCCTCTCAATCAGAGCAACACAGCTTGTACAGAGCCAGACGGCAGTTTTGTTATACATGATCATGTAAGTGCTACACCAATAGTCCTAGTTTTCTCACATATCTGTGAAAAGAGGCGATCATTACCTAGCTTCATTCTCCTGGCCTAATTCTCAGCACAAAAGCTGCTAATAAATGTTGATTTCAGTCCTGTATCTTCATGTATTTTTTTCCCAGGAGACGTGCATTGGGCTTGCTTTTTCCCTCTTCTTAATGATGAATAGACATGATAAAGGAAAGAGGTCTAAAAAAACATTGAAGATTGGTGTGAAAAAGAGACCACTAGAGTGTAGAGAACAGAATATTGTCAAGGAAGTGAGTCATCCATTGCATATTCTGGGCACATGGACAGCTGATGTGCTAGTTAAACCAGAGACAGTTTAGTTACAGAGAATCTTTTGTTCAACTAATTAGAAGAAAGACAAAAAATATGAAATTACAATTTTATTTAAAAAAAAGAAAAAAGAATTCCACATATTAAATCAGCTGTAACACCTGAACAGTACTAATTGTGTTTAAGTTGTGTGGAAACTAATTAGTGAGCAAGCAGAGAAGTCTTAACAGTTAGCTAAAAGTAATGAATAAATGGTTGAAAAAGATAAACAGTGAAAATGTTGGCTAAATGTGGGAAATAGATAGTTGAAAGTTAAGGACACATGCATGGCATGGAAATGGCTCAAAGTAATGGTTAAATGATTAAAAAAAAGGTAGCTACAGTTATGGTTATATGGTTGAAATAGTTAGCTTAAGTAATGGGCAAATGGTTGAAATGTCTAGCCTCTGTCATTAGAAGTACAAATGCAAACTTGACTAAAATTACCATGGTAAAACAGGTGAAGGGGTACTTCAGGGGGTATCTAAGCTGAAAAACAGATTGGAAACCAAAGTTCTACAGTATCTGTGGTTTTACATCTGACATTGTGTTTGTTGGTGAATTAAAGGTGCACTGCCAGACGTATTTCATTACTTTGTGGTAATGTCTGAAGTTCTACCATGGACTCTGTAACATCTTTTGTGGAAAAAATGCCTTGGTTACCTTGTTTCAAGCCATTCTAGCGTGGTATAGAAAGCCTGCAGGAAGACTCAGCTCGATTTCTGCCAGTTCTCATTAATATTCAACGAGCTAAGCTGCTTGACTCTGATTGGCTAACATCTAGCCAATGAGAGCCTGGCTATCAGCATCCTTTACCCAGCGCAACTGGGCGAGCTCATGAATAGTAATGAGCTCAGGCAACAGGACGTCAGACTGACAAGCTTTTGTAATTATTTTATTTTGTAATTATTATATATATATATATTCAGGTGCACCTCTATACTACTTTTTTGGCCTACTTTCCTCCATTTTGTGGATATATTTATCGAGGTGAAAAGTGGGCCAGAATCTTCCCATGAGCCTGTCATGTAGACAGGAATTAGATTTATTACCCAGAATTCTCCACAAGGGAACACTCTCCCCTGCCCTGTCTAGGCAGAATCGATGAGGGGAGTGGAAAAGAGCGAGACAGAGAGGAGAGGTAAGATAATAGCTATATTGGATCTACAGCGCACCCCAGAAAGAGAGAGAACATCTCATAAAGAAAAGAAGATGCAGAGAAAGGGGGCAAGCAAGAAGGCATAAGGTCCTACAAGTTATTTTAGATGTATACCTGAATTACAGATAAGCTCTACATTGATGCAGGAGGTGTCACATCAGCCTTTTTTAGCCCTGAACAGGAAGTGACTCATACTCACTCCACAACTCACAAGTTAACGGTGCAGAACTGTTCAACTAAAGATAGACAGATTTATTTAAAGCTGCTATAGACAATATTTTTCATATCATGACCATGTGTATGTGAAAAGGTGTTGCTTGTTGTGATAAAACCAAGAAGATAATATTGTTATAGCCTGATTCTGCAGCTCCCCTTAGCTCTACAGAACTTTATAGCATCTTTATGCTCATTGTTTTCTGGCCCGCAACTTTACTGTTTTGGTTCACTCTCACTGCTCTCATAGCATTGTTTTCAGCTGCAGCATGCAACTGTTTTTAGTGAAAAGGCACTACCTGCTCAGCACCACATGGCAGACAAACACAGTTAGTAACTAGCTATTCTATATCCTTCGCGTTCCACATCCGGGATTGCTCTGGTGCTGCAGGAAATTTCCCTGAGATGCATGCATTTTCCGTTTCCTTGCTCCTCAGATCTCTGCATGGTAAATTGAGACAGCTAGCTAGACTATCTGTCCAATCTGAGTTTTCTCTCGCACGACTATTTTGCAGTGGCTCCGTGCGGAGTTTAGCACCGCCCATGACGATTCTGATTGGTTTAAAGAAATGCCATTAAACCAGAGCACGTTTTCCTCCCATCCCTCAGGAGTTGGTGGAGAGAAAAAACAGATCGAAAAGGGGAGAGTAAATATTGAACTTGCATTCATCATATTGAACTTACATTAATCAGGTGACCAGGAACACGGATCCAAATAAATTGCTAATTTTGCTAACTGCTGGATGTTTAAAAAGCAACTGTTTGTTAAAATGTTCACTATATCAACTTACAAGGTGATGGTATGTCAATGTTGTGTTCACAACTTGTTTCCACTGCCCCCAAGTGGCCAAATGATCTGTTATTGTAGGTTTGAATAATAATCTGACTACACAAAAATAATAAGAGTTATTCTGTGTGTTTTTTATTTATCTAATTTGTATCTTATTTGATAACACAGACAAATGACATGCGCTGTGAGGTGTCATATATAATGACCCACTATATCAAAACACCTCATCCGCATATGTTACATATGTTACATGTCACGAGTATGGAACGTCAATAATTCTCAATCATCATGTCAACTATATCACACTATTTAGCCATAAATCCACATCCATCATTGTCATTGATAATCTGGCAACAGGCTTCACTGTGTGCATCAGAATAGACTGAATGATGTAGTACATGGAATTTGTCTTTTTACAATTTTTTTAAGCATCCAAGTGTAGCAATATAAAGTTGATGCATGCTTTAAAAAAATAACAAAAAAGCTGGATATAGTGCTCAAATGTATATGTATGTAATATGTATGTGCTTCTATTAGTTTGATATGGTACAATACAGCAGTCATGGAAGTAGTACTCAGATGTTTTACTTAAGTAAAAATGCCAGTACCACAGCGTAGTAATACTGCTTCAAGTCAATGTCCTAAATTCAAAATCTTAAGTAAAAGTACATAAGTATTAGCATCAAATATACTCAAAGTGCATAAGAGTATGATTATTGATGCATTTCTGTGTAAGCATCACCTTAATGTTGCAGTTGGTAAATATGGGGCTAATTTTAAACTGCTCAATATACTGACAGGTACCTTAATCAATAATAGAACATCATCATTTCTTTTTTTACTACTATATATATATATATATATATATATATATATATATATATATATATATATATATATATATATATATATATATATATATATATATATATATATATATATTATAGATTGTCATATAAATGTAATGGAGTAAAAAATATAATATTTACCTCTGACATGTAGTGGTTTAGAAGTGCAGGTACAAGTACCTCGCAGTTGTACTTAAGTACAGTTCTTGAGTGAATGTATTTAGCTAGTTTCCACCACTGCAATATAACAGTGAAGCAGTAAAGTCAAATTACCATCAAATCACTGAACTGTCCAAATGGCTCTTTCAGTAAAATGTTTTGAATGATGTATGTTATTATAAAAACATTTGTGGCACTTAAAAAAAAATACAAGTATTGCCATCTTGTCATAAATGATATTTCAACATATCACACTATAATACCTTGGTAATTGCAAACACAGCTTGTCTCAATGTGACTTCCAGCCATTGTTGACACAGCTCATTGACAGCTTCTCACAAACGGTGAAAGCAGCCCCTGGCTCCTCTGTTTGTTCTTGCCATTTCTGATCAGACTCATTCAACAACCGTTCAAAGTCCCCACACGAACGGCTGTACAAAGCGACACTAACAGATGGATAGCGCGTGTTTGTGTACATACAGCACATATGTAGGTCAGGTACACCGCGGTTGGTGGTTGCCATGGGAACTGGGAATCAAACATGACTGCAATCTCACGGAGAGATCGAGTTGTGGCCAAGTTCCTATACTCTCGCACCTCACATCCCCTGTTAGCAGTTAACCCGTTCGGATTATGTGGGAATATTCACTGGGGAAAGTTATTATCGTTAAAACAAGCTCAGGCTGAGCCTGAGAGGGATTTCTCTGCTGGGGATGAGAGGGGAGATGAAGCACCACTTTAGATCAATAATCTAACACACATCTGGTGTTGCCTTTACTGCCATTAACCTAAATGTACTGAACAAGATCCTAATCCCACACTTTGACCTGGAATAGCATCTCCACCTCACACTTGGCGCCTGTCTCCGATCTGTTTGCGAGTGCCTGTAGGCTACCTGACCTTGGGGATTCACAGGGAACACAAAGGGATTCTCCCTGCCTGTCTCTGCCTGTCTCCCTCCATCACACACACACACGCGCACACACACACGCACACACACACAAGCACACACACACAAGCACGCACCCTGTATGGTGAGCACACGTGATTGGATGCAGTGAGCTGGTGATGCATGGTGAATGCTGATGAGGTTCTTTGGGTGCTTTCTTGAGAAGCACTAGAAAGCTTCCTCTGTGCCTCCAAGACAGAGAGGAAGGAAAGGAGAGAAAGGGGATGGGAGGGGGGGGGCAACAGACCTACCCACATTATTCATCAACGTCAAACCCTGCCCTCACCTCCTGGTTAAAGCATGCGCATGCGTCCAATCACACATTGACACACATGGGTGGAAATACCTCTACACACTCACTCAGTTATCACATAATTCATTGTCATTATGCCTTTGAGAACTGTAGTGTACAAACACTCCAGTAAACATGACCTTCCTCTCCACTGCATTGTCCCATGTGTTCCTGCGGTGGATATACACACAAACCTGCTTTGTCCTCCCAGTGTCCCAGTTTTTATGTCTGTTCAGGCTAATGAGGTGAAAAATTAGCTTGAGGCACAACAGGGAAGCTTTTAGGGTCAGCAGCATGCAAAGCAGTTTATGGTGTGAGATAGCTACAGATAGGGCATTGTGTATTTATATAAAGAATCATGAACAAAAGATCGTGAAAAAGGCCATTGATGACATCAGTTATGTCAGACCAGGTTGCCAAGGCCCAGGTCATCTGATGCAGCAAGTTGGCACCAAGTCTGGTGATATTCTATACTTCTCTTATTGTCAACAAATCCCATTAAAAGACTAAAACCAACAATTAATTGATCCTACTAACAACTATTTCCTGTGTAGTAAAGCCGAATATAGCTTATTGCTCTGTGCCATAGACTTCCATTGTCGTCCAAAAGTGATCAAAACACCACAATGAGCCACATCGTTGCACTGGGGGACAACTTTATGACATTAAACATGGGCACTGTAGTTTGTTTTTAGCCAGTCCCACAAGCGTGTTGCTGTCAATACTCACTAAAAGACTGTATTAATCTGCTGCTATAAATAGTCCCCAGAAGATGCACTGCTTCCTCCTGTTTGAGCTATGTTTGCTAAAACTACAGTGCCCAGCTGTTTCAGGAACTAGCTTTTTCTTTTAAATGGCTCTGTATTTGTTTTATTAAGACTTGATCTTCAGTGGTAATGGGCTTGGAGCTGAGTGCCACAGTGCAGGGAAGTCAAAGAATATTACAAGACAGACGGACACATGCTGGTTTTGTTTATTTCATGGGATTTGTTAATCACAAAAAAAGTAGAAATTAGTGTAACCTTATCTTCTTGAAGCCTCCAAGAGAATGTATGCTGTCTGTGAATAATACGTCTATAGTGGGCCTTGAGCATTTTGCTGTCAATTACAAACTTTTCCTCTTTTTAATGTTAACTATAACTAACTGGCTTGACATCTAATAGGACAAATATTTAGAAAACTGGGCCAGAGGAACTCCTAAAGAAAATGTATTACTGGTCAAATACTATAAAAGCCACCAAAAAGAGTCCCGAGGTCTTAATGTGACAATGACAACATTCTGTGTTTGCAGTGGATACACATTTCCCTCAGGTAAATTAATCTGCATCCAAGCAGAACGTCATGCTACATTGTAACTGGAAACATTCTAATATTGCAAAACTGCAGCCTAGATTTTAGACTGTAGGTGGTCTTCGATGTGGTGTCTGGGGAAGGATGTTCTGTAGTTTTATTTGACCACGCCTGCTCCAGTATTTGATCTGCCTAGAAGTTAGTCCCATGTTCCCCAGTGGGTGTAAATATCCTCCCAAACCTGCTACTGCTGCTCCTGAAAATCATCTGATGATAGAGTCAGGGATGATGCTGGCTGTTTACACTTCCAACGAAATGACTCAACACTCACATCCAATCACTGTCACGCTCAAACAAGTGACATGACAGCATATTCGCCTGAGATAAAATGTGCATTCTGCTGTATTTTGCACTGCTGGCATGCACTCAGATTGCTTTGAGTGGTTCCTTATAAATGATCCACTAGGGTGTAGGGGTTGTTAAGGTAGCCAGAAACTGTTTTGCAATTGTCATGAACTGCTATCTTCATGTGTAACTCCACTATGTAAATTTTGAAATTCCCTTCACTTGATGTATTACACTGACTTTGCATAATAAAGCTTTGTCACTGTTGATTAATAGTCTGTGGGCCGAGATGTATTCAATTCACCGTCTCCTCAGCTACCTAGAAGCATTAAATGAAACTCCAATTGACGTACCAATTATTTTGGTGGACAGATGAGTCTGTATTAAATCTTGTAAATGTAATTAAGTTGATCTCATCCATGCACTGAGCATAGCATCTTTCCATGTTATCTGCAGGGAAGAGCATTTTTCTGTCACATTCAGGTACGAATGTGATGTATCAGATGCAATTACATCTAAGTTGTGAGTCATCATAACAAACCAGCCAGATGAATTAGATGTACCTTGTCAACAAGGTTGTTGACTCTTAAAAAGCGAGCAGCGTTTTGACAGAAATGCAATTGAAATGTTCAAGTACCTGCTCGCACTGCAGCGCTTATGCACACAACATAAACAAATGTGTACATCATTAATATTTCACATGACCTTTTTCTCTGTGTCAAAATGTACCCGGTTTCATCAAATAACACCACACAAACCAGAATATCAGAGAAAGACCTCCCTGTACAGGCACAATCATCAACAAACAGTTTCACCTCAGGGAATCTCACTTATTAGAGGCATTTCTGCTTGTTTTCTCCCAGCTGACAGGTTCATTTTGTCCACAAGCAGACATCAGAAAACACACCGCCATGATTATAGGGACATCTTGTGGCGCTAGGAGGCATTAAAGTCATTCACACATTTCAAAAGAGGAAGTGCAATCTATTTTAATGAAGAATTGCATGCATACAAAATCTGTCACATTTCAAAATTGTGATACACCACAATTTCCACTTCCTTTTAGCAAGTACATACTATAGGCCTACGTTAATGTTGCTCCTTTTTCAGACACTAAAAACATGTTTTTTTCTCACCTGCCTGTCAGTTCCTAAAGACTATGTTGAGTGGCTTATCTCAAGGGAAGATCGGTGTGAAAATATAGGTTGGTTACAGGCAACAGACAAACAGTATAACTACGCCATGCACGGTGAACACAAATGCGATCTTTGATATTAGAAATGTGTGCTTTAAATAACCTCTGACAGACTAGAAAGCTTGTTCGTTCACATGAAGGTCCAAGTGCAATAGTTTCAGTTCGCCTCTTTTCTGTGACCGTTTCTCCGCAACAGAGGAACTCCGTCTGTTACTATGTGTGGGTGTGTGTGTGTGTGGTGGGTGTGGGTGGTGATAGCGCAGTGGATGTGACACATGCCTTTGGTGTGGGAGATCTGGGTTCAATTCCCACTGCGATACATCAACCAATGTGTCCCTGAGCAAGACACTTAACCCCTAGTTGCTCCAGAGGTGTGTGACCTCTGACATATATAGCAATTTAAGTCGCTTCGGATAAAATCAGCTAAATGACATGTAAAATCAGCTAAATGATATACACACACACACATATGTATGTATGTGTGTGCGCTCAGGCTAAACATCTCTGACCTGAGACAACATGTGCTGTTGCAACTGTTTCTTTTAGTATTTTTTTTAACCAAATACCAAGCTATCAATAATTTGACCATGTTCTGGAGATATCTCTTTCAGAAGACATTTTGACACCACAAACAGACAATGGCCTTCACTGTTGCATTTCACTCACAGTCAAACAAATTCAGAAAACTGCTAAACTGTAGCAGTTTTTGAGAGTAAGATAGAAAACAACATTGCATGATAATCTAAACCGTTTTAGTTTAATATTACAATACTGACGTATCAATTTATCACCCAGCTGCACACCGACAATAACATTAGCTTGATACTTGACAAGTACAGCTAAATATAGATATACTGTATTAATTTACATTGAGAATAATACAGATTAATTCAAAAAAATGAATAAGATGTAGCCTATGTAAAAGTGTATTTGTAGACTAAATCTTGTCATTACTGACATGACTTCTTGAATTACTGGTAATTCAAGAAAAAAGAAATGTATAAATGAATGAATGAATGTTCCTCAAAAGCATCAACAAAGCTAACTGTAGTTAAGTTTATTAAGAAACTGAAAAAGCTGACTTGTTGCACATAATGTAAACTCCCTAACCACAGACATTTGACACTGGTCCCAGAGCAGAAATGAAACTTTGAGCCTATAATGACTGAGCGTCATTTCATACGTCCAAGCAGGTCCAGATCCAAGCGCACCAAAATGCATCACTTCCATGATCACTACAAACAAGAGTTTGGTTTTCCTAGAGCGTGACTGGCAAACTAATGTAGCTTCTTTAAGACTATCTTTTATAGCTAACCTTAAAGCTGTGACGATTTGAAGTGATTTAGGGATGAAATGGGGGTAAAATGACAAAAAAATGAATGGTAAAATGACAATTTACTTTAAATGATCTGCCCATTTAGCAAGTACATACTATAGGCCTACGTTAATGTTGCTCCTTTTTCAGACACTAAAAACATGTTTTTTTCTCACCTGCCTGTCAGTTCCTAAAGACTATGTTGAGTGGCTTATCTCAAGGGAAGATCGGTGTGAAAATATAGGTTGGTTACAGGCAACAGACAAACAGTATAACTACGCCATGCACGGTGAACACAAATGCGATCTTTGATATTAGAAGTGTGTGCTTTAAATAACCTCTGACAGACTAGAAAGCTTGTTCGTTCACATGAAGGTCCAAGTGCAATAGTTTCAGTTCGCCTCTTTTCTGTGACCGTTTCTCCGCAACAGAGGAACTTCGTCTGTTACTGTGTGTGTGTGTGTGTGTGTGTGTGTGTGTGTGTGTGTGTGTGTGTGTGTGTGTGTGTGTGTGTGTGTGTGTGTGTGTGTGTGTGTGTGTGTGTGTGTGTGTGTGTGTGTGTGTGTGTGTGTGTGTGTGTGTGTGTGTGTGTGTGTGTGACACATGCCTTTGGTGTGGGAGATCTGGGTTCAATTCCCACTGCGATACATCAACCAATGTGTCCCTGAGCAAGACACTTAACCCCTAGTTGCTCCAGAGGTGTGTGACCTCTGACATATATAGCAATTTAAGTCGCTTCGGATAAAATCAGCTAAATGACATGTAAAATCAGCTAAATGATATACATACATACACACACACACACACACACACATATATATATATATATATATATATATATATATATGTGTGTGTGCGCTCAGGCTAAACATCTCTGACCTGAGACAACATGTGCTGAAATTGACAAAACCAACTGTTTCTTTTAGTATTTTTTTTAACCAAATACCAAGCTATCAATAATTTGACCATGTTCTGGAGATATCTCTTTCAGAAGACATTTTGACACCACAAACAGACAATGGCCTTCACTGTTGCATTTCACTCACAGTCAAACAAATTCAGAAAACTGCTAAACTGTAGCAGTTTTTGAGAGTAAGATAGAGAACAACATTGCATGATAATCTAAACCGTTTTAGTTTAATATTACAATATTGACGTATCAATTTATCACCCAGCTGCACACCGACAATAACATTAGCTTGATACTTGACAAGTACAGCTAAATATAGATATACTGTATTAAATTTACATTGAGAATAATACAGATTAATTCAAAAAAATGAATAAGATGTAGCCTATGTAAAAGTGTATTTGTAGACTAAATCTTGTCATTACTGACATGACTTCTTGAATTACTGGTAATTCAAGAAAATGGAAATGTATAAATGAATGAATGAATGTTCCTCAAAAGCATCAACAAAGCTAACTGTAGTTTAGTTTATTAAGAAACTGAAAAAGCTGACTTGTTGCACATAATGTAAACTCCCTAACCACAGACATTTGACACTGGTCCCAGAGCAGAAATGAAACTTTGAGCCTATAATGACTGAGCAAAACAGTACAACAAACCCGATTTGTCGTCGTCAGTTTTTGCTGGTCAATTTTAATACTGTACACTTTTAAGTTAATTGTTCTTTACATGAGTATTTCCATGTTAGGCTATTTTATTCTTCTACTTCATTACATTTGAGATGGAAATGTTCTACTTTTCACTCCAACAACAACAACAGCAACACTTATTTGACAGCAGTTACTAGTTAGGCTACCTTTCAAATTAAGATGTTACATTAGAAAACAACATATGATAATCTCATAAAATACAATTAGTTAAAAAAATAAACCAGTGGCTGGTGTAGTTTGGCTCCATTGCCTTTCGTTTCATACGTCCAAGCAGGTCCAGATCCAAGCGCAGCAAAATGCATCACTTCCATGATCACTACAAACAAGAGTGTTCACTCCGCTTATTGGTCAGATGCATATGGGTCAGATCAGATGTGTCTGGGGCGGGAGCAAGATGCAAGCAACTAAAGTAAATACAACAGAAAGTAGGCTAGGTCATGTGTCCGGACTAGTGCATATTTTTCACATCTCCATGGTCAAACCAGCTTATTTCATTTAAATAATTTTCATCCATGTCTTGCATGCTCTGATGCATCGCAGAATAAAGCAGACCTGACTACAGGAGCCGCTTAGCTGGAACTTGTGGAGTAGGCTACACATGGTAGCTGGGTCGATTTGTATTTATTTTTTTATGAATTTTAAATGAATGACTTTTACTCGTAATGGAGTAGCCTACTTATTGTGGTAATATCTGAGTACTTCTTCCACCCCCGGAGGAATGAGGCTGACAAAGTCTCATGTGTTGTAGCTTTGTTCAAGTGAATTGAAAAATGAAAACTCCTTACATTCTCAAGCAGTGATGTTCCTGTAGGATCTAGTTTACACTGACATTGTTGCATGGTACTTTTATCTTGGTTGCCAATCATAATGTAGCATAATATTCTTATAGAAACATAAAGTGCTGTGGTACTTGGCTCTAATAATATTAATGATTGTAATCGAATGGTTTAATTATATTGCTTTTAGGAACTTGTTGCATAAAATAAAGGAGCATGGGGTAGGGTGTTAACATTTTCTCGATGATCAGTGTAGCCTATTTTTCTTATACTGTATTAATTGTTAGGCTATCTATTTTTATAAGTTGTACACGAAATACTGTGGTGGTGGTGGTGGCGGTGGTGCTTCTTCTTCTTCTGTTACCTTTAGTGCTGCAAGGTCTTGAAGGCATGCACTGATTCACTAGCACCCCCTTTTCAGAGGCTGTTTCAGCAGTCAGTGGACACGGGACTGATACCAACCCAGTGGAAGCTGTCCCTAATTGATTAATGAATTAATGAATTTTAACAGCCACATTAAGACAATAACAAAGTCAGCATACTACCACCTTAAGAATATATCAAGGATTAAAGGACTTATGTCTCAGCAGGATTTGGAAAAACTTGTCCATGCTTTCATCTTCAGTAAACTTGACTACTGTAACGGTGTCCTCACAGGTCTCCCCAAAACATCAATCAGACAGCTTCAGCTGATTCAGAACGCTGCTGCCCGAATTCTCACTAACACCAAGAGAATAGATCATATCACTCCAGTTTTGAAGTCTTTGCACTGGCTTCCTGTGCCTCAAATAATTGATTTTAAAATACTTCTGCTGGTTTATAAATCTGTAAATGGTTTAGGGCCGAAATACATTTCTGATCTGCTAGTAAACTACGAACCACCCAGACCTCTCAGGTCGTCTGGGACAGGTCTGCTTGTTGTCCAAAGAGTTAGAACAAAAAAAGGCTGAAGCAGCATTTAGTATTTATGCCCCCCATATTTTGAACATGCTACCAGAAAACTGCAGGTCCGCCACAACTCTTAACTCTTTTAAATCAAGGCTGAAGACCTTTCTTTTTGATGTTGCCTTTCCCTAATTTTTATACTGTACTGTGATATTGTATTGATGTGGTATTTTATCTGCATGAATTTCATATTGAACTTTGAATTGTATTTTTTATTTATTTTATCTTGCATCAATTATCATACTGAACTGTGAATTTTATTTGTGTATTTTATCTAAATTTGTATTTGTCAATACTTTTATATTTACTAATTTTTATTTTTGATCTTTGCTTTTTAATGTTTGGTGTATTGTGTAAAGCAAATAAATATTATTGCCCTAATTATACCAGTACCTAAACACAATAGGCCTAAAGAAATGAATGACCTGAGACCAGATGCATTAACCTCAGTTCCTATGAAGTGCCTTGAAAAGGTATTGTTAAACCACCTGTTAACTGAAATCCCACCTGTTGGTGGATAAACTGGCAGAGCTAGGGGTTAACCAAAAGCTCAGGGGTGCTGCACCAAACAATTTTCCCAACTGTGGGATAATAAAGTATACTTTGACTTATGCAAGTATAGGTAGGTAATCATTTTAAGCATACACATGTAGCCTATTGTTACTTACAGCTGTTGAGAAAGTCAGATGAAAGTTTTTCTTCAGTCCCCTTTGAAACCCAAAATGGGTTGTGTGTTGAAAAGCTACAGGAACAATGCTATATGACCTGATTTTGGGCGGGACTTCGGCTGTCATTGAAGAGTTACCACTGAACCCGCTCCCCTAATTCACAACAATGGGGTCAGGGGCCCCCTGAAGGTCTTTTACACGGCTAATATCCCTAGTTGTACTGTATATTTTGAATAGTGGCAATATCGACTGGGGGGTTACACTTTACCCGCCTCTTTGGTCGTTTCGTAGAGTTTACTGTGTTGTATCTTCAGCGAGACTTCAGCTGTGGATGGCTCAATGGGTATAGGCCTACTAGCCGTAGGAAAAAAAAAAGAGAGAGCTTCCCCTGGCAGGCATCTTCCCCCTCAGTCAGTCTGACCGCCCACAGTCCGGGGGGAGAAAGTGCTGCTTTGTGAATGAAGGGAGCGGCGGAGAGCAGAAAACAAACTTTACCAACATTATTTCCGACGGGGTTGACATTCAACTAGAGCGGTTTCGACGGTGCAACAACCGACACCTGGCCGACAAGGACCAAGAAAATACAGTAAGTCACGACGCCTTTTAGGACCGTGTGTGGCACTGATAGAAAGCAGATTGACAGGCTTTTTTTTTTTTCGACGGAAAGATGCATGCATAGCAGCCTAACCGTGACTGGAATGACTGTCGTGAGATGGGAGATACACTCAGGGCCGAATTAAACTCCATAGACCGTTTCTTCATTTTAAGACGTCTGTTTTTGTGTCCCAACGTGGTTTTCCTAGAGCGTGACTGGCAAACTAATGTAGCTTCTTGAAGACTATCTTTTATAGCTAACCTTAAAGCTGTGACGATTTGAAGTGATTTAGGGATGAAATGGGTTTAACTTGCTCCTGTAAAATGACAGTTCCAATTTACTTTAAATGATCTGCCCATTTAATCCTATTTATGCACAGCTAAAAGCATTTTACCGATTCATGCAAAGTTTCCATCTGCTTGCCAGTGTGTTTCGCAACATTACATGACTCATGCAGAAGACGTGCATTTCCCAATGTCACAATGAACAAAAAACTAGACTCATAGAAGACTCATTCATGATATTATGAGGTTTCTCCTCTAGGGAGTCTGGTATGAAAGTAGTAAACATAAGATTTGATTACAGTACTGTGAGCATGCCAATGATACAGTAGCCAGTCCTTTTTTGTGGCTTAGATTGTGTCAGTCACTTATATTGTCCTTTTAAATAAGATCCAAGTATTGCTTGAGTTTAATAAACCCCATGTATCAGCACTCCCTCAGTTATTTTATTTTTACTGAGGAATGCAACTTTTTCTTGCAGAAGCTCCCCTGTCCGGGTATTCCGGAGAAGCTTTAAGTCATGGTGGTCAGTTTGGCCTGTGTGGCCTGTCTCTGCCTGGTGGTGGTAGTCAGTGGTGACCCCTGCCTCATTATCAGCGAGATCAATGCCGACAACCCCAGACTGGACACCACTGAGTTTGTGGAGTTATATCACACCAGTGGACAACAGGCTTCACTGGATGGCTATACTCTTGTGTTCTATAATGGAAATGGAAATATAGCATACAAGGTGCTGGATCTCAAAGGCCACAGCACAAATGACAGAGGATTCTTCCTGGTGGGCTCGGTGGATATGCTGCCAAAACCGGCCATCCTCCTGCCTCCCAACACAGTCCAGAACGGCCCGGACGCCGTCGTCCTCTACCACACATCTGCTGCTCGCTACAGTGAGAAGATGAATGTCACGACCTTTGGGCTGGTGGACGCTGTCGTGTACATGACTCGCCGTACTGGGGGCGCAGAGTTCCTCGCTGAGACTCTGACACCAGGAGAACCAGCCTTCGTTGAGGATGAAACGGCCCTTGAGGGGGACGAGTCAATTGAAAGGTGCCTGCTGTCCGAAGACCGCTGGGGCTTTCAGGTGTCCTCACCATCCCCGGGTCAGAGGAATAACTGCACCCCGCCTGCCGCCCCAGCATCCATTCCTGTCATCACTGAGCTGAAGCTGGGAGGAGGGCAGGTGGACGGGTTTGTGGAGCTAACGGAGGCTCCAGCTGCAGGTCCTCTGGTGCTGGTTGTGTTGGATGGGAGAACGGACAGGGTCAGCGTGAGTGTGGACGTGAACGTGGACGCTTTCAGGAATGGGTTGATCTCCGTGAACATAGAGAAGAACTACATGAAAGGTCAGTGTGCTGTGGGTTGTCTTGATCTTGTTCTACCGCTCTCGATAGCGTCGTATGATCGTTAGATCGTTTCGGCTTTTCAGTTCATCAGATTTTACATGTGGAAGCTACTTGGAGAGCTTTAGTGCATTTTGGTACATTTTCATTAATTCATTCACTCACCTTTTGTTTCATTCTAAATTCTTTGTTTCTGTTATTTCTTCTCAGGAGATGAGTCTGGGGCAGTGGCTATTTACAGTGGCAGAGCCTCAGTCTTCCCTGTTGGCAGTCCACTGAGCCAGATACAGCCTCTAGACGCATTTGTGTTTGCTGGACCTGGAAACAAGCCCAGTGCCAACCTTACAGAGACTCTCATCCCAGGCAGAGAGCCATACCAACTCAGCAACAGGCAAGGCACCATGATAGTTTACCATTCCTTTAAATTCCAAAGTAAAACCACCCCAATTTGACTGCAGAGGTGGAAAGAATCAGTGCTAGTGTGGTGAAGCTCATGGTGACTATCAGATGTGTTAGTAACATCACAGTAAGTAGTTATTTTACTTGGGAGAGGCTTGTGATGTCTGTTCCTCTTTGCTGTTGCACAGTTTAATGTTTGCCGCGTGTCTTGATCACTGGGGCGGAAGTCACAAGTAGGCTGTCACTGACACTGAAATAGCAACACCCAAATTTGACCAGCAAGTTTAATTCACATCTCACTGATTTAAATGGAGCGTAACACAACAAGACTTAGAGTTTACAGCCACGCTATCAGCTCTGTGAGACTGTACTGAAGCACAATAGTGCTTTGAACAAATGCCTATGTCAGCATGCTTACATGCTGAAGATGATCAGGTTTAATGTTTACCGTGATCACCATCTTAGCACGTTAGCATGCTAACACTTGCTAATAAGTAGTGAACACAAAGTACAGGCTGCAGGTCATAACAAACCAAAATATTGGGCAAATTAATATTTTGATGATGTTGCTAGAGGAAAAGTCAGACTATCACCAAAGTTATTAACAATTCATCCTAAGGGGGACGGGCCTAGAGACCAAACAAATCTGCCGAGGTCATGTTTTTATTTGCTCTGGCATATGCATATTTCCCGCCTACGTTTTAGTGTTTAGCCTTAATTTGAGAGAGTTTGTGGCCAGGGTGCCATTTTTTTTTGTGTCGTCACACGTTTCGTTGCTGGGATTGGTTGTAGGTCTATCCAATCCACATTTTGTTCATTTTTGCCATTTGGAAATTGACAATGAACTGAGGAGTTCCAGATGAATACGCATTTGCAGAATTAGTTGGGCAATGCCAGGCTAGAGGGGGACATTAATGAGTTTACCAAATTTAATGGATGAATGAATGTCATGGCAATTCATCCCATTCTTGTTGAGATATTTCAGTCTGAACCAAAGTCTTGCTCGAACTGACCGACAGATTTACATTGCCACGCCTGCTAAAAACTATTAAGAAATGTAGCATTGCAATTAGTATTTTTTTATTTTTATTTTAAAGCAATATTATTGGATAGCGTTATGATGTGCTTTGTTTATCCACTGCAAAATATAAATGTGCCATCCAACACTAACCAATTATAATATTATACCCATTAAAATAAGGGTCAATTTGTAAGGGTTGTTTCTAAAGGATTGTATTACTTTGTCAGTTTATTGAAAGAGGGAGGCTTCTATCTGAGTCGTTGTGGTGTGGCCACCTGGGCCAGAGACCCTGGTGTCTTCTGGGAGGCCTCGCAAACTCCCGCACAGCCCAACCAGTGCCCCTGGCCAAAGATCTGCCCGCACAGTATTGGTGAGTATTTGAATGTGCTTCATGACTCTTAAATTTATTTTAGATGCTCAACATTATTAACATATGTATGTTGTTTGATACAGCTTATGAGATTCAGTCAACTCAACTCAATCCCACACTTTTTGCTTTCTCTCTGCAGTTTACATGCAGTAAGGAAGGGAATAGGACAGGTATTGCACGTGTGATTGACAGGCAGTAGAAAGTCCCACCTTATTCAGACATTGTGAAATTGATATAATGCATGGCCATGAATGTTGAATATGCATGGTAACAATGTTATTAAGTCTTGGCAATGACTTGATAATGAGAACGAGATAATGTGTGGCTGTGAGTAAAATTAGGATGAGTCATCTGCATGGAGAGACTGTTGGTAATTGTGCCATAAGGAACTACATGTGCAAACGGATGGATACTTTCAAATTGATTTATTATTCATCTTGGGAAACCACAGAGTAGTACTCAGAAAGAGCTATATCCTCAAATGCTGACCTCGGGGAAGTTATAGATTGTATCATTGACCAGTGGAGGAACTGGGGAACAAAGCTTCATCACTGGAAAAAGTATTGCATGAAAGAACTGAGAGTCGGTGGTGGATACTGCTCCAAGAAGGAACCCCTATTAAGAGAAGTGAAAGATGATTATGTTAAAGAAATCAAAAAGGTTCAGAAAAGCGTGTGGTTTTTCCATGTGGACTCATTTCCTATCCATTGAACAGATAAGCAAAATGTTTGATTAAATGTTGTAGGGTGGAGCTAAATTTGTCAAAATTTGACAGTGAAAAATAAGTCCCATAAAATAGGTTACAAACTGTATATTTTCCAGATGCAAAATAAGATTGTTAATAAAAGAACATTAAGGTAAAGTAACTTAGTCCTAATAAATATGTTATTTAATTGAAAGCTCCAGAACCGCTACTTAATGGACCTTGTTGTGAGATTGTTTTCTCAACTGCTTTTTTAAGGTCAAGACAGACCTTTTGAATCTCAAGATCCTTATAATCTGGACAGATTTTGATCTTTGTTTATTACAATTTTAAGCATGAGGTGTCAGCCCTGTCCTCGGATACACCTAGATAAGCCCTCCATGTTAGCCAAGAGAAAACAAAAGGCTGTTGGTTCAACTTTAACCAGCAGTACTTCAGCCAGAGACACATCACGTCAAGTCAGATTTTGTGGGAAAGGTTTTGCTCTCTGAAGGAGCTCTCATTGAATTCTCAGCAAGTTAACAATACCAATCCTTCAGTCACATAAGTAAAAGGTTGGGGAGGTGGAGGGAGTTGCAGCAGGAAGCAGTGCTGGTATGAGGGAATCAGCAGAGTATTAGTGAGAACTGACAGTTTATAAAGGCCCCCTAGTATACTTGTATGAATGTGACATTGTGTTACTGGTCAGCTGGTAGTCAAACAAAGGATGGTGCATCAATGAGCCAATGATACTGAGCGTGAATTGCACACCGGACACCAATCAGCTGATGTGAGCGCCTGAACTAACGCAAAGGTCTACTGAAGTTGCAGCATTGCTGGCATCTTTCCAGATCTTATCAATTACATTAGTGAGTAATATGTTATCTTAACAAGAAAATATAAGAATAAGACCCAGCTGGAATTATCCATTGAGTTTGAGCACCTCTGTCAGGGGACATCGCCAAAAAAGGGCCTCCACATAAATAGCACTAAACAACACTATACTATTCTTGTGATTTTTATTTTTCATTTGTTAGATGTAGCCTATAATACAATACCGTACATCAACCAGTCAAGTAAAGAAGATGACTCAAAGCAGTAGCAAATTTAGATCCTACTTCAAACATCCAATCAGGTTTAAATCTCCCCATTCAGTTTGACTTTTAAGAAGACATACATCAGACAAATTACGTGAAAATTGACAAGGCCCATTAGAATCTTTTCAAGGTATTTGACGTAAAAATAAAACCAAGTTTTTGTGTGAGACTCAATATTCTGTAGTAAAACATCACTATAGTCATGTCTCATCTAGCTTGTCCATTTTCTGTTTTTATTGTTTCTCTTAAAGTTTGATAAGGCTTTCACTCATTTCACGCTTTTTCTCCTTCTTGCTGAGGGTCATGAGAAGATTGATACAGTGTATTTGCCCAAATGTCGAACTATTCCTTTCATCTTTGAGCTATATAAGCCAAACCTATGTCACTTAAGTTGAATCAATGTTCTTGCTTTCTGTTGCCGCTGAATGTGTTGACTATTGTTTTTTCATCAGTAGAAAAGCAAAGGCCTGTTTTTTTCTATTATAAATTATACAATAAAAGGAATGGGAAGGAGTTAGAAGTTAAGTTGTATGGGACATCATTATGCAATACTGTCATTGCCTTCTATTAGGTATTGTGTAAATGTACTAAACATGAAATGAATGGAAATGTGAATGAATGTCTTAATGTCCCTTTTATATAAGATGCATTAAAAACAAAGGGGACATAAAAGAGACATACTTTAATGTGGTGTTGTCTCCTTCTGCTATATCCCTCCTCATATGTCTTGCCACAGTGCTCTAAAGTGCAGTCATCCGTTACGGAAATTTCAAACGTTCTTTAACATGCTAAAGAGTTGACATGCGTCGCCATTATCTCAACAAATCCCTGTGGATACAAAGTACCTGCCACAGACTTGTGGTTTTGTTTATTTTAACAACTCCCTGCTAAATATGCTTATTCACCTTCTTACAAATGAGAAAATTGATACTACTCTCATACCCGTTTGTTAAATATAAAGCTACTTAGCTTAGCGCAAAATCTACCATTGCCTACCAGCATCTGGAAAGCTCTTTTGTTAACATGTTAAATGTTGTGTGTTAAATCCTTACAAAAAAACCCAAAGTGAAGTCAAGTGAAAATAGTCCTTGACAGCAGCTAATTAATACCTTTTCTTTGTGCTTTAGTAATTCCAGGAGGTACAGATTCACCACCTCACCTCCCACCCTGGGGGAACAGTGACTTCCTGATCAATGAGCTGAACACTGATACACCTGGCGCAGCTGAGGACGGCGAGTACATCGAGCTTTGGCATCCATCAGGACGCCGGGTCTCCCTGCAAGGCATCTGGATCCTACTGTTCAGTGCACACAACAACAAACCCTACAGGGAGATCAGCCTAAGTGGACACTTCACTACTTCTAAGGGCTACTTTCTGCTGGGCAGTGACAGGTTGGTGCCGGCTCCATCACTCCGCCTGCCCCCCAATACCATCCAGAATGGACCAGATGCTGTGGCACTCTATCGCAGCCCTTTTGGCCCGCCATCAGCCACACAAAGGGGGATCCCCACCAAAGGCCTTCTGGATGCAGTCGTCTACCGGCAGAGAGGATCAGATAAGGAGGCACAGGAGCTGAGTAAAGCTCTGACCCCGGGACAGCTGCCTCTGCTGGAGGATCCAGAGGTTCTGCCTGGTGACGAGGCCCTCAGCCGCTGTAGAGGCCTTTATCCCTATGACCTGTCTGCTTTTTCAGTGAGTACAAAGGGCGAAGGTTTCATAAACAGTCAGTTGGTCAGTAAGTCAACTGTCACCATGAGCATAGCTCCCGGAAGATGCTGCACATTTCCCAAAATGTTGAACTATTCCTTTAAATATTTGGCTAGTTTTTTTTTGTTGCTTATTGCACTGATAATTAAATTGATGCTGATGTAATCTCATTGGATATATCACAGATGCTTTTAGGAGAAAAAAAAAATTGTCTGAAATGCATCAATCACTACAGGTGGCTCCCCCCACACCTCTGAGGGAGAACAGCTGCCCCCGCCCCCCTCCAGCCCCTGAGGGTGTGGTCATCAGCGAGGTGGCTAGTGGCCATTGGACCAATCACAGCCAGCAGAGGGCCTTTGTGGAGCTGCACGGGCCCCCCATGACAAACCTGCGGGGCCTGGTGCTGTCTGTGTTTGACCAGGAGCACAGTGGGACCGTCATTGCCTTTCCTTTGACCGGATCTGTTGACCAGGATGGATTTTACATTGTTGGAAATGTCACGGGAGCAGGTGAGGGCCTTGCTGTTCAGGGATAGATGCCTTTTGAAACAAAAGATGTCCATCCTCACTTTTAATAACCTCTTAATAGTCTCTCCCACCACTCTCTCTGTGTCCTTTTCCCTCTTCTTCGTTTTTGTACCCATCTCTCACATCTCTCACTTTACTACTCCTTCACCTCCTCTCTCTCCTGCATAGATCAGGCTTTCCCGGATGGCTCCACGGTGCCTGTACGAGGAGCCGTAGTCCTGTGCTATGACCTGTTCAGCGTCTGTCGAGCTGGCACTGCTCTGACCAACTCCAGTCTCAGAGATGTACTTGTGTTCAGTGAAAACCAGCAGCTGCTCTCCTCTCTGTCCACCACCAGAGGGAGACAAGTGATTCCAGCTGCCAGGTAAATGCAGAATAAACCCAGCAGCTTGAATCACTGAGAACATTTACACTAATATGCCCCAACGCAATTAAGGCTATAATCAGAATGCTAAAAAATAGCATTGTAGCATGTAGAGGCCTTCATCTAATTATATTAATTTGGTCCAGGCCACCGACAGACTCCGTTTTTGTTTTATTACAGCTGGTTCTCTTTTAACTAGGAAAGATTACCATGGCAACTAATGCAGCATTGCTAACCAGATCAGGTTAAAGTCAGAAGACAAACACATCAAAACAGCCCGCCTACAGAATGGCCAGTGTGAAAATATCTGATCATTATTATGAAATAAAAAAGTCTACTTCATTCACAGTAAGGAGCACAGAGAACATACTTTTAGAACATTACTTTTATTAAAGTATGTTCACCTGTGCTTTTCCTACTGTGACATGTAAAAATATCCTCATTGAAAAAAACGTATCACGCTGAAATGTTCGTAGTATTCAAGGGGTTTTTCACTGGTTGTATATAGTAGGCATGGCTGCCTCCATTAACTTCATAAAAATACTGATTACATTTTTTAAACTGCTATTCACACAGCAGCAAATGTCACATATTTATCGAGCCAGGATCTGTCAATACAAAGTTTAACCTTGAATAGTGCATTTACGGGGCAAGTATTTTGTGTACTAAAGGAGTCCATGTTTTAAAAGAGCATTACTGTAAACAAAATACATAAGTTGCCTTAAACCAATTGGTATTCACGTAAACCTACTTTCTGTTTTGCTTTGTCATTCAAGGCAGACTTGCTTTGTTGACGTTATCATCCTTATTACTGCTGTGTGTGTATATGTTTGTATTCATACATGCATTGCATGTGCAGGTCAGTGGAAGATGGTCCTGTTTCGCTCAGCCGGTGTTCATGCTGCGAGGTGAGGAGCCCCTCCTCCTGGACAAGCTCGTCGCCCACGCCTCACAGAACCAACATCTGTCCGAGCTCCGCCTTCTCAAGTCGCATTGATCTTTGCCTCGGACCCCTGTCCAGTGACTGGCAGGAGCAGTCGGGAGGTGAGGCATCATAACTTCAAAAAACTAAAATGTGAAAGTGAATATGATGTGGTTTAAGGATAGAAGGTGTCATGTTGCACAGATTGTAAAGCTCATTGAGGCTATATTTTGAACACACAATGACTCTAAATTTACTTGGAAGTGCATACAAACATTGCTTACACAACTTAAAAAATGACAGCAATGAGGTCCTGGTGCCTTGTGGTTAAGATGCGAACCATGTTGCTGCGGCATCCCTTGTTCAATCCCAGCTGGGGACCTTTGCATGTCATGATTTTTTCTCTTTCTCCCTATGTTTCCTGTCTGTAGCTTAATTGTCAACTGTCTAATAAAGGTGAAAATGCAAAAACCTTGTATTTAGGGGGGGGGGGGGGGGGAGAAAATGACAGCAATGAAGATAAACCCTTCATGTGGGAATTAATGTAAAACTGAACTTTTTTTCCTTTTGTCTTGTCTAATGGTCAAAACACAGTGCATATGCCTTTTTATTAAAGCTGACACCCTCTTCTCCGTTTGTCTCAGACTGCAATGGTCTAATCCAGGGGAGGGTCGCTGAGGTGGCCGACTACCTGGAGCAGAAGTGTCACTGTGGCATCTCTGCCTTGTATCTCCAAGGTGAGGCAGGTTTACTTAGTATACATTGAAACTGTCATATTTTTAATGCATGAAATGACTCAACCCTGAGATTTGAAAAAGTGTGCGTTGTGTGAAAAGGATTTCTTTCCGACAACAAAGTTCAGTCTTAAAAAGCAATGATCCTGATCACATAGGAGCTTTCTCAATCATCCAATGAGAGGTCTACAGAGATTGGTTTCACTAGTGATCAAATCATGTGCATCACCATTCAGAAAATGACATTAAAGAGATTAGAAAGGTACAAAGTAACTCAATATACTGATACTGAAAGTCATGAAAAGGGGAAAAAGAAAGAAAGGATTGCTAAATGGGTGTGACCTATATCCTTGTCATTAACACATCCTGCATCCCTCATATACACTAAGTAACTGGCATGGGTTGTGCTCTTCACATGTAACTCACATCTCTTGTTTCCTGAATCACAGAATGACTGTATTTGCCAAGCTAACGCACATCCTGGACACTTTCATATGTAGATAATGAAACATTTGCTTGTCTGTTGGTGCTCAAGGAGCCAACTTTTCCTGCGTGTCGGGGTGGCTGCGAGTGTGGGGGAACATCCATGCGCTGTCGGATCATCAGAAGGCCCTCATCATCCAGACATCGCACATGAATCCTTCCTCTGCTCAGGGAGACGTCTGCTCTGCTCCCAGCACGGACCGTTACACAAGCACAGGTTAGCACCCACATAACACCAGCTCGCCAAGTCATTTTCACTTCAAAAGAAAACCGATTCTAATCGGCTAAATTAACTGATTAATAGCCTGCTATACAAATCCAGCTTGTTAAACCTTCTCAGCATGGTCTTAAAACCTCGCTGAATAAAACCAAGCAAGTCCTGGTGGCGAGTCCTCTCCCAAGAGATAGAATTGTGATAAGATCTGCCAGATCAGACATGGAGGCAGAGTTGTACATTATGGTCATTATGATTATTAGGAGCTCATCAAAGTCACAGTCTCTACTCTGGAGCCATAGAGGACAATATGTTGTACAACAAAGAAAGCTGCAGTAGGTATAATATTAAAATAATAATAACAGCTATTTTTATATAGAACTTTTCATACAAGAACTACAGCGTGTACAGAATCTTACATTAGACTGTTAGAGCCAATTTAATATGTATGTTCAGTTATTTATTTATATATATATATATATATATATAATTTTTTTTTTTTTTTTTTTTTTTTTTTACTTGTTCAGAAAGTGTACCTAAGGTTTTATTTGACTCTCTCCTAGCGTCTGCCCTGGGCTTACAGATAGGGCTGATAGTAGCAGGGCTCCTGCTGCTGGGACTAGGAGCTGCTCTGTTCACATACTTCTACAGGAAGAGGTGAGCACTCTTATTATTATTTTCTCATCTCTCTTTGGTCTGCTGAATGTGTATACTGATCAGATATTTCAAAGTACCTCTTTTGCATTATGTCAACAGCATTTACCTTCTGTACCTTCTTTGCTAGTTTGCTGGAAATCATGTTCATTCTTCTGTTTTGTTTTTTTGTTTTTTTTAATTGTGATCCTTTGGATTACACAGTAATAATGCTCGCACATAAGATGTGTTTCTTTTGTTTCTTGAAGATTGATACCACTCTCATGTCTGTCCAGTAAATATGAAACTACAGCTAGGGCGATTAGCTTAGCATAAGTACTGAAAGCAGGAAACAATTGGCCTGTCCAAAATTTCAAAACAACACCTATAGCACTTGATAACCTGTTAATTAGGCGTATATTTGACCAGAGCTAGGCTACCTGTTTCCAGGATTTATGCTAAGCTAAGCTAACCTACTCCATGCTGTAGCTTGATATTTAAGGAAAACACATTGTACTGCTATGAATTTGAGGTGAAAAAATCCTACAAACATTAGTTTTTTTCTCTGTGTATTTTTAATCCATATTTCTGGCCCATCAGTTTTGTAGAATAGCACAACATTTTCTAAAAAGTGTGAAATGTCAGGTTTTGGTGTCAGACACCAGCTGCAGCTCAAAATTAAAGAACAAGACCTTCTTTCTTGTCTTAACATTTTACACTAAGAACAGTGATAGAGGAATTAAGCCCGTGCTTGACATACAGATTTCTCCACCGGCCATAACATCTTACTCCCACTCTCTTATTTTTTTTCCTTTGCTAATCCCTATTGCGCCTCTCCAGCTGTGTGTGTAACTCTCGTAATAAAAACAGAAAGTTCACGACCGTGTTTAGGAAGTTGTTGAAAGTTATTGTGGGAAATGCAGCAAATCACAGACTGAGGTAGTGGTTGTAGATAAGCATGGGGGCAATCAAAGGTAAACCGTAAAAGCGTGTGTGTGTGTGTGTGTGTGTGTGTGTGTGTGTGTGTGTGTGTGTGTGTGTGTGTGTGTGTGTGTGTGCGCTGTCTTCTCAGGCGCCCTCTGGACTATTACACCATGGAGCTGAGTGAACACGCAGAGGGCCTGTCAGATCTATAATCCAGGCATCTGGAGGTGCTCGTGTGCATGGGACGACTTCAGCAGAAAGAGCGAGAGGCAGGGGGGTAATCAATTTGACCTGTACGTAAATGATTGTGCAGTTGTTTTGAACGACGAGTGCCACCACAAGTGTCCTTTTGTGTGTCTTCGGAAGATCACTGACGAAATGACTCGTAGTTGTCTGTTAGCAGCGTGGTTGCATCCAGTGTGTGACATGTGATATTTCATGGCACCGGTGACACTTAAATCAGGCAACCCCTGAATTTTTAAAATGCAAGATAATAATGTATTTTTCTAAAAGACGGTGTACAACCTTTGCCCTGTGAACAGTGCTGGTTACAACTTTTAAAGCAAAAGGAAGATAAAAGGGAGGAATTTCTTGTAATACTTGAGTCCTAAATGGTCATTTTTGTTGACTTGTTTATGTTACTGTGGAAAAAGCCTTTTTAAATAAGAAAAAATGTAACAGCCATGCTATGCAGGAAGCTTTATCAATGTAATGACCTTCATCACTTCTCAGCTGGTACGTTGTTTTAACAACAGACTTTATAACCAAGATAGTCTTCGTCAAGCTCACATTTAGTATCCAAACGGTCGACTTCCTGCTTTGTTTTCTTGCTACATGCTGTTAAAAGTCCATTTTAGACTCTCAAAGGGCTTGATTGTCTTTTTAAATGTGAATGTCTTTAGCTTACTTGTGATGAGTGTCTGTAACCACTTTTGTTGCTTAAATCAAACTGTTTACATTTTCTTCGATCAAAAATAAGAAAAAGGGAAGTAAGAGAGTAGTTTCTTGAATGAAGAGTATTTGTTTTTAGGAATGAGAGATTGCTTAAGAAAATAATTGTATGTTTTATCTGTGTGTTTTTAGTGGCTCAGAAACCTCTACTGTGCCTTTTTACTTGTGTGTTATTTGATCAGCTGATTCCTCGTTTATTAGAGGGAAAGAACAGCCATCTCTACTGCAGCTTATGTGTAAATACTATGGATATGTTGTTAGTTATTCTCAGGGGGTGGGGGGGGGGGCAGTTTTCACCAATCTGAAGTGATAAGTTATTGTAGAATACAGATACTAGCTGGGCTCAGAGAAAAAGAAAAGAAATATTTTGGATTGGTTAAGTTTGATTTAAGTTGAAAATCTAAAGATTAATTTGAAAATAATCAAAAATTGCCAAAACAAAGTGCCATGAAATAAACGTATAAGCCTGGATATGCTCCATTTGTTATATGTGTTGCTTACCTTGTAATGTTGCCTGACTCATCTGCTGTGGTGCACAACATTTCAGATTGTTTGCTTTAATTGCCTTTTTGTGAGGAGATTTCCCTCCCCAGTACCATTTTCCACTGATTTCTGAGTGTTGACACAAATGAATACACCTTTGTCAAACAAAACGAACCCTGTGAAATCAGATTTATTTTACAGCACCACTGCTGCTTTCATATAAGCTCAACTATTTTGTATATATTTTTACTTTTTATATTTTTAGCTTCTGAGTAAAATGGTACATGTAGAAAGAAGTTTTAAACAAAAAGCAGAAGGAGGCAATTGCACTTCAATATTACACTCCAAATTATATAATGATATGCAAATGTACTGACTCTCGCACTGAAATAGCTAGACAATGCTGAAACACAATGTGATGTAACACTTCTGCTTAGAGCACTTGTTTAATATGAGAATCACATCTCTCTCTCTCTCTCTCTCTCTCTCTCTCTCTCTCTCTCGTGCACTGACAACAATCACAAGAAGTGGCAAACAATTCTCAGCTATGTTCAAATCTAACACAACTGCTAGAGAAACAAGAACACTTACAAATGTTTTTTTTACTGGGCACTAAAAAGTCTTTGTACATGATGCAGCAGAGAATTTACACACCGAACAACAAGTCATGGAAAACATCGGAGAGAAAACGTTGTATTATCTGCATCTCCAGGTCACAACTCAAAAGCTTTCTTCCTGTCGTTTGCCTTCCAGTTTGTTTTCCCGTTTTCCTTTAAATGTCATGCACATGTAGCAGGTTTGAAATAAAATACTTCCGCAGATGTGCAATTTTTGCAGTCTCACAGTTTTTTTTTTTCGACCTGTTGCATGTCCCTTCTCAATGTTTGACATACTCCATTTTCATCCTCCAGTTCTCAAATATCTAATTATTATCATCTCCAGCCAATCAGCTCCTACTGCTCTCAGATGTACCTCCAGTCTTCTTTTTGTATTTGTGTGAATGTGGTTACGTTTGATTAGACAAGGTCCATTCACTGACTGTGATTGACCTACATACTGTGTTTGAGATGTGTGCTTCCTGTCAACATCATGTAGAGATCTTTCCTCTTTTAATTTTCTAACCAGAAACATTGTTTATCACCGGTCTGCAGCAGCACTTACTGATGCATTTCGAACTTGAAGCTCTTTGTGCTTTGGTCTGGTGAGCCGTAACTAACAACAGTAATCATGTATCTTATCTCAGCTCTCTTTCGTGGTTCAGCACTAACTGCACAGTCGAGTAGCTGTCTAAATAGAAGACATTAAAGCATGCTGAAACCCTCAGGCCTTGCATGCACTCGTATGCCTACAAAGCAGATTACTTTTTCTTTCTTTCTTTTCACTGTTCAACCTGCTAACCACAACACCGGAAGGCCGATTAGATAGACAGGCAGGAAGGAGCTGCAACATGAAAGGGTTATCTCAGGCAACCGTGATGACTTCAGCTGCTGTGCATTTGTGACTCATTTAATTTGCTCGCTAGTCCTCGACTAGGTTTTACTCTTTCGAGATCCTTCAAATTCAAACTTTGATTCCACCTGCTTTCGTGGGAATTATGGCTTTACTGCATAAAACATCTGCGTGGGCAGTGTTTTACATCCCTTGATGCCTACAGACAACAAGTCCACGGTGAGATATCTGAGCTTTTTGTATACTTAACTTTATATTTTTACCCTTCATAGCTACAGAAGGTTTGTTAAACTGACTCCAGCCATAAATCTTAACTTTCCAGGTCAATAAAAATGGAATAAAGTAAGATCTTCAACTCACTTTACCATACTATGCCATACTGGCACCTCATAATTAAAATGTTTATTAATCATTTACAAACTGATCAGTCTGGCTTTTTTTTTCTTCTTTTTTTTCTAATGTTTTTGCTTGTTACTGATGATAATTATATATTGTAATTTTGCAGTTGTGTTGGCTACTGGGTGCTTGCCAGTTTAACACGGCCGCAACACTCTGCCCAACATATTTCTACAGTAACAGCAGTATGTTATTAAGTGGTTTTGACTATTAAGACTATACTCAACAACGGAAACTGGAACACCATTTTGAGTGCATCTGGGTTTTTGAATCCGTTTCCTTTGTGAGAAATGATCAGCAACACGCCACACAGGAAGGCATTTGCCATTTCCCGTTTTGTCTCAGTGAAACCTTAAACATTATGTTTGCAGAACTTTCACCGCAGTTGGTGATATGAAATCATACCAATAATAATAAACCTTATTTATGTAACACATAATATAGGCCTAAAAAGATGCACTACAATGTAGGCTTTGCAAAAGACAAGAAATAAAAAAGTAGGATTTGTTTGTTTTTCTCTGAAAAGCTAAAGAACAAAAGAAATGCACACTCTGTTTGAGATGTCGTTTTAACTAAGGCACTCAATAATCATATACCCCCACACTTACTTGACCTGATTTGTTTTGTGTGTGTGTGTGTGTGTGTGTGTGTGTGTGTGTGTGTGTGTGTGTGTGTGTGTGTGTGTGTGTGAGCGCGATTGTGCTTTACTGACGTCCCCTTAGCTCTCCTATTACACCTGTTAAAGTGTGACACCTCTATTTGTCTTATTGGTTCATGGAGTTTGGTGACATATAATTATCAGCATAATGAATGTTACTGGCATCAATAGTGCTTTATTCAGGCAGGTGTATCTATTCTTCTTAACATCTGTTGTGCTACAAATATTATTTGTATATAATGTAATATAATATGGTTCTCTGACCTGATGCTACATTTCTGAAAAGGCTGCATTACATTTAGCATTACAAGGCTTTCAAAGGGATGTCAATTGTCTTGATGGCCATAACCACAATGCTAACCGCTTTGGTTAAGACTATTGCATCTTGTAAATGAATATAGATTATCAGTGCATATGCAGCAAGCCAAAAACAGCCGTTTATCAAATGTGTCAAAATACAACTTTGAACAAAATAAAAACTTTAGCATTAATTAGACTAA
The DNA here is from genome assembly GCA_023631565.1 of Gymnocephalus cernua. Classification (NCBI taxonomy): domain Eukaryota; kingdom Metazoa; phylum Chordata; class Actinopteri; order Perciformes; family Percidae; genus Gymnocephalus; species Gymnocephalus cernua. The sequence continues at coordinate 15,565,237 of CM042443.1, forward strand.
GAAGTGTTTGGAAGATAATGAGGCCTCTCATTTCTTCATCTTCCTTTATCACAGCACATCATGCCCAGTTTATGGTAGTTGCACATAAGTAATGCTGTTTTTTATTGTGTAGACACAAACGGGAACGTCTGAGGGCCGAGATTATCCAACTTTCTCATGGAGAAGGCACATTACGATTCTATCATGGACCGAAGCAAACGCATCATGTGGCAGGACGACTGCTATGTGGATCTTCAGTCTACATCCTGCTCTGTCTCTTCACAAGCAGGAACAGAAGGTAAGAGTTTTCTTAACAGGTTCATCATAGCCGCTCTCTTCGACCCAAAGATTCAGGAACGTTTTAGTTGGAACAACTTTTAAGGAACTTAAACATTTCTTCAGCCCATTGTTATCTGCGTTTCCACTGTGGTCTAAAGACCTGTGAAGATTAGGCATATTATTGACATTGACATATGAAAAAGCAACATGACAAGATTAGGGCTGCTCGTGGTCACTATGAGAAGCCGCTGGGCCAAAATCAAAGACTTGACTTGCACATACATCCCGGTACTGGAACATACATGCATACTCTCAAGCATATACATACATACAAACATGCGTAATTGATATGCATAATGTAAGAATGTGTATGAGGGTATGTGAATGTGAGCATGTATGCATGTGCATGCTTGTGTATACATGTATGCGTGCATAGATATGTATGTATGTATGTAAGAGGTTGGCGTGGATGGCTGGATCAAACAAACACCGGACTTTCACCCAGGAGACCTGTGTTTGTGTCCCATGCATGGAAGTCAACTTTGGTGACTTGTTTATGTTGACTACCTCACTTACATTTGTAACTTAATTTACACAACAAATCTACTTATTTTAACTCAAACAAAATAAATGGGTGCAAGTCTCAGGCTGTAATTCACAGAAAGAACAAATGACATTGGCGTTTGTACACACGACACCCTCCTCTATTGCTCTTCCTGAGGTTTCTTAAGTGACTTTTGACTTGACTTGATCACCAACGTTATAGTTATAGAGTATTCATCCTCTGGGGATCACAAATGCCTGTACAAAATGACATTGTAATCCATCCAATAGTTGTTGAAATATGTCTGTCTGAACCAAAACGGTTTACCAACCGATCAACCAGCCGACAGCCAGACGTCATTGCCGTCCATAGAGCTATGCTAGCAAGAGAAGAAAGAGGAATTTGTTTGGGTGTGTTGTGAGATGATCAACGTAAAGACCGTTTTTTTAGATTGGGAACGGAAAAGAGAAATGAAAAAGAAGAACAGCTTATTTAGAATTACAGGTATTGTGCAACTAAAAGAAGAACTAGGAAAGGGCATGTCAAATTGTCTTAGTTAATTATCACTTGATAATTTCAGTAATCATTTCTTAAGAGTTGTATCTGCATCTGTATCTGGTTTAGACCTTGGCTGGATCCAAAAACATCAAGACCAGCTGCAACGCTTCATCACGGCCTCCTTCCTGGAGGGGATGTTAACCCACCTGAGAAAGGTGGATGTGCTGAGTTCAGCTGATGAGACCAAGATCAAAGAAGCGGGCCGGTTGCAGGACCAGGTTAACATGCTCACAACTATTGTCACTGACAAGGACACTCAAGGTGCTGATGCTCTCCGGGCCTTCATAGAGAGCTCAGATTCTCAGGTGGCCCAGCTCATCATCAACCACGGTAAGGAGCTTGAAATGGGATTTGCTCTCTGTGTTGGTCATTCTTTTAAAGGTTGAAGATCATCCAGTAATAGCCGGGATGGTGGTTTGATTTCTGAATCTCCTTAACAGCGTGTCATTGACCCCCAAGTTTGGGGCTCAAGACATTGAGCCCCAAACTGCTCCTGATGAGATGTTCAGTGTATGAATGTGTGTGTAAATGTAACTATTTGGAAAGCACTTTGCACCACTCTTGGGATTCAAAATGCTAGATACATTGAATGCTTTTGCTTTTCTGCAGATTCCATGGGGAAGGAGCACAAAGAGGTGCTGTTACGGCGATATGAGCAGTACAGAGACAGAGATTCAGTCAGCTGCCCCAAACTAAACATCTTCTCAAGAACTTTACTTCTGGTCGATGGACTTTCCGACATCCAGCAAAAGGAACATGACTTAATGCAGGTGGGGGCGACTCGAGGAAGGAAAAGAAATCATCTCAGACAGCTGGGGCTGACCAAACTCTTGGATCCCCTGACCCGGGTCAGTTTACCTCCCAGGGTCTCCCTCACACTCGGGGTGGCGGGTATCGGCAAAACAACCTGGGTCCGACACTTCATCAGACAGTGGAGCCAAGGGGCCATCTGCACAGATGTGAGCTTCGTCCTGCCTTTCACTTTTTGCGAGCTGAACTCCCTGGAGAAAGTCTCTGCTGAGAGGCTGGTGAAAATGGCTTTTCCTCATTTAACAGACCCCAGTCTGGTCCTGAGCAGCTCCTGCCGCACACTGCTCATACTTGATGGTTTGGACGAATTCCGCTGCACTTTAAATTTCTCTGATGCAGCTCCTTGCAGCGACCCAAAGAAAGAAGTGGCCATTGATGACCTAGTTACTAACATCATCCGGGGGAATCTGCTCCCTTACGTAGCAGTGTGGGTGACCTCCAGGCCAGGAGTGGCCTCACTCATCCCTGGAGGATTGGTTGACAGGGTGACTGAGATCCCAGGATTCAGCCCGAAGGACATCCAGCTCTTCCTAAACCACCACTTCTCTGAGAGGGATTTTGCGAGTAAAATATGGGCGCACTTGGAGTCCCATAAGATCTTAATGGTGATGTGCTACATACCATGCATTTGCTGGATAGTAGCTGATACTCTGATGTACATCATGCAGAGTGAAACACAAGAGAGCCTTCCAAGGACTTGTACTGAGCTATATGCTCACTTTTGTTCCATGAAGGCAGAAGTAGGTGAACCAAGAGGCAGGGAGCCTGTGAAAATGGAACAGCACCATGGGAGCAATCGTAAACTGCTGGGGAACCTTGGACGACTGGCGTTTTATGGGCTCCTTAAACACAAGTACACCTTCAGCGAGCAAGACCTCAGGGCCTATGGGATAGATCTACTGTTAACTCAGTGCAGTCTTGGTGCCGGAGTTCTTGTTCGGGAGGAGTCTGCCATACACACAACATACCGGTTCACTCATTTGTCTCTGCTAGAGTTTCTTGCAGCTACTTTTTACCACATCTCCTCCAAGCGGGCCATCTTTGACTTATTCTCAGAGAGCACCATGTCTTGGCCCAAGATCGGTTTCCAGAACCACTTTAGAAGCGCCTTTCAGCACTCACAACAAGCTGAAGACGGTCACTTGGACGTGTTTGTGCGCTTCCTGACAGGCCTGCTGTGCCCAATGGCACAGAAACCTCTCGCTGGGCTTCTGGCCCTCGGAAAAGATGATGGCAATCAGAAGGCTTGGGCAGCAGGGTTTTTACAAGGCCTCTTGGTCAGCGGAGGTGCAGTGGTGTCCCTGCGTGCAGTTAACCTGGCTTATTGTTTACAGGAGCTGCAACACACAGAGCTATTGCGGAGTGTTGAGGAAGATTTACAACTTGGTAGCCTAGCAGGGAAATTAACACGGGCTCACTGTGTTGTGCTGGGCTACCTCCTTCATGTGTCTCCAGAGTGCAGTGAACAGACCAACCTAACAGGCTCTCTGAACTACACAACAGTGAAATGTCTGCTCCCACAGCTTCTGTACTGCAGCTATCTCAGGTTAGCTCACCAAAGCATCATCTCCCAATAAACTAACACTCAGGAAAAAGATTGAAGGGTGAAATTTTACTCATCTACTCCACAGGTTGGAGAATAATCACTTCAAAGATGATGTCATGGAGTTGCTGGGAAGCCTCCTGAGCGCCAAAGACTGCCATATCCAGAAGATAAGGTGGGATCGCACTTACTTTTCAGCAAGCATCATATGGGGAACATTTTGAAGTGATCTTATAGTTCTGAACCGCTGTAGCTTGAGCTTGCCTGATTGCTCACATAAATGGTGACACTTTTTAATTACTAGTGTCAGTCTTGTTGATTTCAAGGGTGTAAGAGAGACAAGAGGATTGGTGCACTGATGATGATGATTGTGATTATCAGTACTATTTTGTACCATGTAATTGTGACCACTTTTATTTACCCACTCAGTTTGGCAGAGAATGCCATCAGCAACAAAGGATCCAAAGCCCTGAGTCGAGCCCTCTTGGTGAACCGGACGCTAACGTCTCTCAAGTGAGATTTGTTTGTTGCTTTTGACTGGCCATAACCTTTTGAAGAGGAAACTAGTGTGCTTCTCCTGCACATTGAGCATTTCATTAGATAACAATTCTGTTTCATGTAGTGCAGCTTAAAAAAATAAGTCACAATGTTGTGCTTATCTCCAAGTCCCCACGTTGCTGCAATTCTTTGCAAGTCTTTGTCCTCATATTTCACAGGCATATGCATTACTACCTGATGTTTCTATTATGCTTCTGTATATCATCTAACCAATTATTTCTTATTTAGTCTCCGGAACAACAACATCGGCTCTAAAGGTGCAAAGTTCCTGGCAGAGGCTCTGAAAATGAACCAAGTCCTGGTATCAATCAAGTGAGTATATACATTAATTGCTATAGATTTGAGTTCATACACAAAATGATCCTAGAAAGTGAACGTGAAACACTTTGAGTTGGTGTAAGTGCTCAATTTCCACCACTCTTCAGCTTCCAGAACAATGCAATTGAGGAGGAAGGTGCTCAGGCCCTTGCAGAAGTACTGCACTGCAACCGCAAACTGGTGTGTCTGAAGTGAGTGCCCTTCACTTGTTTTGTGTGTGTGTGTGCGTGCGCGCGCGTGTGTGTGTGTGTGTGTGTGTGTGTGTGTGTGTGTGTGTGTGTGTGTGTGTGTGTGTGTGTGTGTGTGTGTGTGTATGCTCACGGAGTATATTTTTATTTCATGTACTGATTCAGCATACGGAAGAATAAGATTGGAGCGGGAGGAGCCAAAAGGATTGCAGAGGCGCTGAAGACGAACCGGACTCTCACAAAGCTGATGTAATCTTACATTGATATATTCATTCACGATCTTGTAAATATGATAGTGTTTTTTTTTACATTTATCCCAGTGGATTAAAGACTACAAGCTATTCTTGTTTTTCTGTTTTCTTTACACTTTTTTTTTGTAGATGTATGTTTATGTGTATTTGACTAACTTGCTGCTTAATTCGATTTCATGTTAAGATAGCATAAATAGTACCCTTACATTACAGAGCCTGTAATTGGGTCACATACTAATCGTCATGACTCATGATTTGACCTGTTTTAATATGCCCAGTCTATTTTTGTTTTTACCTACAGTCTTTGTAGCAACCAGCTTGGGGACAAAGGGGCAATCGCTCTGGCAGAGGCTTTGACAGTCAACCACACTCTCCTCTCTCTTCAGTCAGTATCTTCAAAAGTCTACTGCTAATGCATTTTAACATCGTGGGTTGTTACACCTTGGTTCACTTAGTTTGCAACAATGTTTGTCTTGCAAGTAATTTACATTACATGTGTGTTTAACCTTTCTTTTGGCAGACTTCAGAGTAACTCAATCAGCAACAGGGGGATGACAGCCTTAACCAAAGCACTCAGGCTGAACCGTGGCCTCATCTCCTTGAAGTAAGTATTACACTTTGGCTAAAGCAACTCTGATCCTCTTGACCTGAGTCAACATTATTAGACCTTATTAGACTGATCTATGTTCACCAGGGCTGTAGTACTTGAGTCCGGACTCAGACTTGAGACACTTTTCTGTCGTCTCGGAGTCGTCTTGGACTCGTTGGTATTTGGACTCAGACTTGTCTCGGACTCGGCCATTGGACTCTCCAAATATTCTAGTTGGTCTCAACCGAGTCCAGCACTATTTGCTTTTGTTCTTAAGTAACTTCCTCCTTCAAAACAAAACCAGTGATGAAGCGCGCTTGTTCAGAAAACAGGTATTAGTTTAATTCAAAATCAATCTAGAACAGGCATTGAGATTGGCCGCCTGGTATACAACTGGCTGCATCATATACCTCAATCATCAGGCATCAATTTCATTTTGGCCACAGACACAATGTCAGCGAGCACTTTGTACTATGAATTCTTCAGGACAAGTAATAAGTTCAAGAATGGGAATATTTCCATTTTATATTTTAAGTAAATAATATGGCCTAATGTGATCCTATAGTGTGTTACTCTGCACTTGCTTTTTGATTATTACAAATAATAATGCAAAATGATCATCTTAAAGTAGAAAATATACTTTCTCTCACATCACATAAATTATGAACAGGTAAGTGAGTGGTCTTGAAGAAGATTTTTATTTTTTCTGTCTCAGTATTGACCGTCTCTCATTTGGACTCGGTCTTGACTTGGACTCAAACTTTTTTGGAAGTCGCTCTCGACTAGTCCTGGTCTCGACTTGACTACAGCCCTGATGTTCACAGCCAACTCCTTTTTAAGTTGTAGTTTGACAATTTGGGAACTACATTATTCGCTTTGAGGATTGATACCACTCTCATATCTGTCCGGTAAATAGAGGCTTGGCGTCACGTCCTGGCTAACCTTTGTTCCACCAGCTTCTCCCCTCTTTTGTTGAGATTGTGACCTTTAACCTGCCATGGTCTAGGGCTTATGGGAAATGGCGTTCAGTAAAGACAGCTGAAAAATAATGAGAAAAAAAATATTTAAAAAATTAAATTACCATCCTTATGTCATAGTTACTGTATTTCTTACCTCTGGAACAGCAGCACGTTAGCTTAGCTTTAGCGCTTTAGAGGTGCAGGTAGGGGGATTTTGTTACCATTGGATATAGCCAGGCTCGCTGTTTCCCTGTTTCCAGTCTTTATGCACTGCTAAGCTAAGTAGCTGCTGGGTGTAGCTTCATATTTACTGCAGCGATGTTAGAGTGGTATCAATCTTTTCATCTAGCTCTCAAATAAAAGTGAATTAGCGTATGAGATTTTTGGGAAAACTGTCATTTCTTATCCCTTTTTTTCCCTTTGATCTATCTTTCCATCTGTAAGTTTAAGGGAGAACTCCATAGGGGTGGAGGGAGCAAAGAACATGGCTCATGCCCTCCATGAGAACAACTCTCTGCAGGACCTTGAGTGAGTCACCTCAGTAATTGCCATGTGTGTAGTTTCATGCCCCACAGAGGCATAGAAATATGTTCAGAAAATGTCACTCCCCTATACTGTGGTATGTCACTTAGGGCTATTGTATGATGGTAAACTGCAAATCCCATGAGATTACTGTATAAACACAGTGGTTATTTGAATAAGTATGGCCACAGTTGTTTTTTTTTTTTATTCTGTTAAGTGGATTTTTCAAACTTCAAAGCCACATTTTTGATCTGCTTGAAAGCAGACATGTTGCGGAAGCACTGACAGACTTTGAATTACAAAGCATTTTCACACATCGCTGTCAAACCTAACTGTTTAAACTTGAACTACTGTGTATACGTTTGTGTTTCTTTGTGTGTGTTCATGTCTAGTCTCACAGCCAACCTGTTGCACGATGAAGGGGTTCAAGCTATAGCAGGCGCAATCAAGTTTAATCGAGGCCTCACCTCTCTGCAGTAAGTGAGGCTTTTAAATACAAATAGACACACACCTGAGCCTGCGAGTAGTTCAGGCATCGCCAGCTTCGCTCGCTTTGAAAATGTCCCGAGCTCCACAATAATGGTACAAAAATAGAATACAATAAATAAGCCACTACGTGGCATTGGGATAACCTTCATTCAAGATTCCCAAAACTTTTCAATGCAAACAAGTTATGCACTCGTAACGTATAATGAGATTTTAAACTGTTTCAGAAACATTTGAAAAGAAATCAGAATGTAAAACATTAGAGGATTACTATTTATTGAATGTATAAGAACTGTTTAGATTGATTAGAATTTCCCTTTGTCTTGTTAAAGGTGGTATAATTCATATTTTACTGTCATATGTGACATAATAAATAACAAAGCCTCAAAGTTGTCACTAATGTGCCTTCCTTTCTCTTTTTACAGTCTCCAGTGGAATTTCATCAAGTCCTCTGCCACTAAAGCTCTGGCCCATGCACTCCTCTCCAATGCCACAATGCAGCTCTTGGAGTAAGGCCAAACGTTCTGCCATTAGAGACAGGATTTCATCGACTGATCGTGGTCTTATCAGCCGCTAAACACTTATGTGGAATTTCATTCACAGGGTTCTATTGTTATTTACAGTTGTCACTGTGTCTGTGTTTGTGTGTCCGTCTTTTGCCGCAGTCTACAGGAGAATGCTATTGGGAATGAAGGCGTCATTTTTCTTGCCGAAGCCCTGAAAACCAACGTGTCTCTGCGTACATTATGGTTGGCATTACAGTTGTGTACAATGATTGATCATAATGTTGGTCTTTAAGTTTAAATGAATGACAGAAGTCCGTTTTTAAACACATACACATTATACACATACATTCACCTAAAAGTTGTGATTGACCAAAGTCTTTCTACGTGTGGGAGTTGTTTTCTATTATTTTCCCATGTGTTCACTATTGTTTGCGTGCTGTCTCTTTAGTCTCCAGGGAGTGTCATCGGGCACCAGTGGTGCCATTGCAATGGCAGAGGCTCTAATGACCAACCAAACCCTGCAAACATTAGAGTGAGTCCAAGCTCTCTTTTCTTTTAAACTGTTCCTTTTTTGCATTCTCAGCCACATAGTGTAAAACAAGCAAGCAATTTAAAACCAGCTCAGCTCAATCTTGCTCCTCTAGTATTTCTGATTTCCACTTTGTCAGTTATTGTATCTCAGGTACTGTATACTATGCCATCATTTGGCTTGGATGGGACCAAGCAACTTCTTTTGAAGCTCCTTTCTTCTTCCTTACTTCTATTTACCCTCTCATTTTTCTGCATTATAGATATGATAGCTTGTGATTCGTCTCTGTCATAGATGTGAATTTGACAATGCCAGCACCCGATCGAACTTGTCTGGTTGTGGTCTGGCAAAGCTCCACAAGGGTTCGCTTAAGGTAGACATCCCTTCAACTAGGCAACGAAATACAGAATTGGCTCTCCTATTCTGCGAACACTGTCACATTCGCACGAAAACTATCCACCAAAATTTGTTTGCTGAACAAATGCCCAAAAAAAGTCACTCAGTTGCTTCTGCCCACTTCTGCCCTGGCATTGATCTGGTTGGAACCAATTCATTCTCAGTCAGTGTTTGATTGTGTCATGGCAATTTTGTTATCCCACTCTGACAATGAGGAACAAGACAAAAATATCTTACAGTATTGTCACACTTTTAATGCTCAGAGCATGGTACACAAGATAAAAGTAATATGCACACGCGATGGAAAGGTGCTCTCTCTCTTTTTACCTTGGCTTGGTCCTCCCCCTGTGGTCAGGGTGCCTTCTTTCAATCAGCACATTGCATGCCTTTGTTCTCAAGACTTTTTTTCATAATGGAAAACCAAAAAAGGCGAGTAGAGTCGAGGCGAGTCGAGCAGGTACCAGGTAATGATGACATTCAGGTGGGAAAAGCTTTAGCATATACAATCAGGTCAGGATTCACTCAGTCAAAGGTTACATTGATAAGTGATTCAGCATGATCAAATGCAAGAGAAGATAACCTGATTACATGCGTCTGGTCAGATGTGATTTCATTACAGCATGATCAAAGACAATTTCCCTCACAGATTGTCTGTCAATCAATAAACCAGAACACATGTAGTTGAGATGTGTACATTTGCTGTGATTTTATCCCTCAATATAAATATATCACAACTAGGGTTAGACAATATGATGACAGATACTTTGAGTCAATGTAAATTTGTCAATTGTCAGAGATTTTGTGTACACCATGGTTACTATCGCTTTATCATCTCTGGGTGTATTAGACCTCTGTGGGCAGGTGGCAACTGTTTTATGGTCATATTGAATTTTTATATGATTTTTCAATCAGTGTGACAAAGTACATTGACTCAACAGGTACTTAATCTTCTGGATGAACCAAAATAGACATTTGTGTGTGGTTATTTTATTCATAAATACTTTGATTTTGTAGAAAGTGTCCTATGTTTGCAATCATAATAGAGAGTCAGCCTTGGCCCGTCAATTTTCTCGCGGAGGTTTTATTTCAGTCTTTATGAAAAGCTCAACTTAATTGAAATTGAAATGTATCTCAGTCTGTATAATTACACACACAATTTGGGGGAAAAAAACAACCCAACATATAAGAACAGGCTTAAAATATGGACAAAAAAAGTATGAAAAAGTACCATGTTTTTTAAAGGTAAAAAAAAAAAAAAAAACATCTGTGAAGACATACATTGTGAACTGGATGATGGTAGAACAAAAACTGAGCCAGAAAAAGGGGTTGGAATTTAGCTCTTCGTGAACTCCAATTATTTCCATTATGCAACTTCACATTGAGAAGCTGTCAATATCCCATTCTTAAGATTGCACACTGTGTCGAAACAACGCTAAAAAGGAGTGACATGGAGCGAGATTTTAATAAAAATCCTCCTCAGTATTCACTGAGTGTCTCAGTGTCCCTGACACCTTTTGTCTCTAATCTTTACAACCTATTGTCTTTCTTTTTCATGTTGAACACACTGCCGTGTATGTGTTCTGTACTTAATTATATCCCATTTCTTCCACTGTTTCAGTCTACGTGGGAACACCGTGGGGATGGAAGGAGCAAAGGCTCTGGCTAACGCACTGAAAAGCAACAGAAGCCTCAAGTCGTTGAAGTAAGTCCTGACTGGAGTTTGTCGTGATCCATGTGAACCTATATCTCAGTATTTGCCCAGTTTAGACAGCCTTTGTCATACAGTCTACAGTATTTAACCTTCTTTACGTAGTTTAATACAATGAAGGCACAGTTTACATGAAGAGAAATGCAGAGCAGGATTATCAATTCAATGAATACAGTGAATTTGAAGTCTCCTAATTCAAATGCCTTGTCTCTTGATTAAAATTTGGCTTCTTAGATAAAGTATATATCTGGCCAAAGGACTTTATCACTGATCATAAGGCAGCGCCTCCTACAAGGTTGACAGCAGTGAGCTAACATTGTGTTTTACTAATCTACCCAACCAACGATCAAGCTTGTTAACTAACAGTAACTGTTGGTCCAGTTTGCTGCAAGGCTGCTCCTATATGATTCACATGTGCTGGACTTCCTGTTTGTTCCTTTCAAATCCAGCACTTTGGATTTGAAAAATGAAAAGGTTATACTTAAATCACTGGACGTTTGATTAAATAAAAACCTTTCTTTGTCTCTGTGTGCATCATCAGTCTGCAGGAGAACTCTCTGGGTATGGATGGAGCCATATTCATTGCAACGGCCTTGAAGGGAAACCACCAATTGACGTACATCAAGTGAGTTTCCTTTTCTACACCTGTCTAATTATTACATACAGTATATACTGTACACTTTTCTGTATGTGCGTGTGCATGACATTTGTTGTGTGCAGTTTGCAGGGAAATGGCATTGGAGAATCAGGAGCAAAGGTCATATCTGATGCTATAAGAGCCGACGCTCCGGGCTGTGTGGTGGACATCTGAACAAGGAAAGAGCAGCTTCTACTGAGGAAAGTCGCACATGTAAAATAGAGATAACAGTATAGGCTGTATGTGTTATAAGGAAAAGGTGTATGCAATTTAGTTAAAGCTGTACAGTATGTTGGTGCTGAATATCACTCTGTAGCTGTTCACTGTATAGTAAGATATATATTCACATATTTATTATGACATTATTATTATTATTGAGGTAGCAGTTGCCAGAAGGGATGAAAAAAAGAAATTGACAAAGTGAAGATATTTCGAGTGACACTATGTTTTTATGTCAAATACTCAGTATCTAAAATTACAGAGTGGCAGAGTGGAGCCTCATCCCTCTTATTTGCCAGTTAAGATGACATTCTGTTCATTTGCTCTATTTGCATGAAGGAATCTGGTGTATAGCAATAAAATGGACATTCACACAGCAGTTATATTCCACTTGTGGTTTTTACAAAGGCATAGATTTGTCAAAAAGGTCTACGGCTCTGTCATTCTGCTGCTGACGTAATACTCATGAACACATTATTATTTAAAGTGCTCATATTATGCTTTTTGGCCCTTTCCTTTATTGTGTTACATGTCTTTTTCGTGCATGTTATCTGTTTACAAAGTGAAAAAGCCCAAAGTCCACCCCAAAGACACTAATCATCTCCAACAGAAAACACTGTTCACAAACTGCTCCAAACAGCTGTGTTGTAGTCCAGCCTTTACTTCCGTGACGAACGTGCGTCACTTTGTAACACAGGTTATAATGCTCACCTAGCTGCTAGCGTGGCACTCCCTCATACTCTGCTTCTGACTGGCTGGTAGTCCTTACCTAGGTGTGCGACTCCCAACAAAGATGGAATAAAAGTGAGATGCCTCACT